>JAATLQ010038224.1:0-84798 GCA_013421005.1 Heliconius erato x Heliconius himera
ATATATATATATATATATATATATATATATATATATATATATATATATATATATATATATATATATATATATATATATATATATATATATATATATATATATATATATATATATATATATATATATATATATATATATATATATATATATATATATATATATATATATATATAAATAAATTTTTCTGCAGCAGCTGAAGCAACAGCATGATATTGACATTTTGTTGATGTAGTTTGATTATTCCTTAATTGAACACATAGATTCCTTCTATTCCTTCCCTAAAATTCGTGAGTGAAAGGAAAGACGCGTTGCATATCCCACACAAACTAACTTACAAAATTATGATCTCCAGCTTGTACGTTTAAAAACATATATTAAAACTTAAAAAAAAATGCTTTTGAACCTACATACCTATATATAAATCAGTCAAAACCGCAACTCTGATTCTATCTATCATGATTGAATATTTTTGGTCAAATTTAAATTAGTACAAAGTAATTATCGGATAACTAATTAGGTCATTTATATCATGTATTTTTTGTGGCTTTCTGTTAGGAATGTTATGTTTTCTGACATTTCCGTGTTATATTACGATGTATATTGTTTTTTAATATCATTTGTTGAAACACTTAATTAAAATTAAATAAAATCAGCTTGTATCACGCACACAGCAGGGTAAGCAGAAGGAACCTAGTATTAAGAAACTCCGTTCCTCACATTCCGCTGAGTTCTGAAGGCTTTGCGTGATGTGTGGCGGAATTCAACGCCGCGCTTTGCTTCGACACCAGGGCGAAAAAATGAAAATATAAATGTAAATAAATATTTCACTTCCTCGTGTGTGGATCGAACCCACAATCAGTCGATTTTATAGTCACACTTTGTGCCTCTGCGACACGACTGGCCTCAAAAACATTTAATGATTATTTTATTTTTATGAGCAATTATTATGCAAATTTATTACCATCTCGTGTTAACTGACTAAATGAAAGAAAAATTTTGGATTTAGACAATTATTATTCTTAGAAAATTTCGAATAATATATACAGAAAATAAACTTTTAGTTCGCAAGAGGCGCAGGATCGAGTCGTATTCGTCTAACCTTAACATGTGATTAACATTTAAAAAACAGTTAAAGTATTAGCTTATCAGATATACATTTATCCTATAGATATCCTATCCATAAGAGATGCCTGTAATATTGCTTAACCAACCAGATGTTTTTTATTTTTTTTACCTTGCTGTGTCTTGCATTCAGCAGGGTAGATAGAGGGAACCTTATTATACTTCCGTTCCCAACTTTGTGCCGATTTCTGGATGCATTGCGTGTTGAGTGGCGGAACTCAACGCCATGCTTTGCCTTACCAGAGCGAAGTAATAGAAAAATATTTATTTGATTTAGTTTTATTTTTATAAAATTAAATTTTCTTTTGCAAAAATATCTCATTACACTAAAGTAACTAATAGAATATATATAATATTATAATAATGATACAAATTTCCGCCTCCGCCTCCCTTGTGGTCTAGAAACCTATTAAACGATTAAGGTCACTCCTAAATATGGAAATTATTAACATATTCCTAGTATTCTGATCAAAATACTAGTATAAATATTGAATTTCTAATTATTGAAATTATTCTATTCTATTCCTATTATTACTATTAGATGGTCATGGCGCAATGGAGCAGCTTCTAAATGTAAACGCGAGGGTTGTGGGTTTAATCCCCTCACTCAGAGAATTCATTAAAATTAAAATATTCTTATTTTCCTGCTCTGCTAGACAGAACGGGGAATACATTAAACACGAAACGGAAAATGATATCTTGATAAGTTTCTTAAAACTCGTAAAAAAATTACATTTACAACTTCCTTTACAATATATTTCAGGAATGTCTCATATTAATCTTAAATGTAGAGCTACTTCAATATTATTAATTATCTACTTTTTATCGTAAATACTACGAAATCACAAATCACGCTTATTACAAATGTTTTTTTTTTTAATAACGCAGTTGAAATGACTACTGTACATTGATTCAACAATATCGAATTTTACGTATTCCAATTTGTAGAACTATTAACATTTGTTTCATTTTTTTTTTTTTAGTTCCACACTATATGCCGCATATACCTACCCACTTTCCGTAGTTTTCGAGGCATTGCGTGTTGATTGGCGTAACTTAACGCCGCGCCATAGTTACAAGCTTGAACTACAGCGCCATGAATGATTCACACTGTTGTTATGACTGAATAAAAATCAATTATCTATTCCTAATTATACATTACTATAGGCATGAGAGAAATAAATTACTCTTATATGTGGGCGTCTATATAGTATATAGTTTGGCTCTTGACGTAATCAAAATATAATATTGCCGGCAACACAAAGCATTTATCAGGAAACTAAACCTACTCTTAATTACTAATCGGTTGAACAATTCAATTCGTAAAACCATTTATCATGTATGTATATTGTAATATATACGAAACGTGATTTCTGTTCTCCAACGGTTGTAGAATTTGATTTTGCTCCAATTCTGACGTATGTTCTCAGCATTTTGAATAGAATTGTAGTATTGATATAAACAGTTTTGTATGTGTTTAAGCTATTTCCATTTGGAGTGAACAAGGAAAATGTAAACAAAGTTAGGTATACTTCAATTATATAATAGAAATTATTCAAAATTTCTTCTCATTTTTATTATAATCTAATTAATGTCTAATTTTTAATTTTTTATCTCTTGTGTTGGGAGAATGAAATACATTTCTGAAAAAATCATAGAGATAAGTTTTTTATCAACCGAGGGAACCTAGTATTAAAGACTTCGTTCTTTAATACTAGGTATTTTACGCAGAATTCTGGAGGCATTGCGCGTTAAGTGGCTCGATACCAGAACGAATGAAAATATAAATTTAAGTAAATGTTTCATATCCTCGAATGGGAATCGAATCCACAACCAGTCGCATTTACTGTCACATATATATGCCGCTGCGCCACGACTAGCCTCAAATAAGGCGAGTTAAGTTACCAGGTATATCATTAGTTAATTTACAGTATATTATACATAACAAACCAACAGCTACAGTTGTGGACGTCTATAGCATCTTAACTTTAACTTAAGACTAGAGTGGCTATAAACATATCAGCTTTTAGATTTAATAGCAATGTTTGGTACTGCACATGACGTCGAGGACAAGTTACGAGGACGCTACACCCATACACAATTTCAATATATAAGCCAGCTCATATAAAACAAGAAATGTATGAATAGTTATGACATTTGAAGATGCATTCAAGTGAAATATGCACTTCGTGAGTTGCCAGAAGCTGTTTAAGTTTATTTTCTTAAAGAAAATGTAAAATACATTTGAGTATACCAACATTCAATAAAGTAAATTGAATTTTAGTTAAATAAAGTAAACTTCAATATAAGATGTACGAGTATAAATCTCTTTATGAAGATATTCGTAACTGCTATGAATATCTTTGTGTTATCACGTGCATCTTCACATGGAATAAGGGAGGTATAGAGAAACGTGGTGAATTAATATTTTTTTGTATTTTTAAATTGTTATTTCACACTTAAGAAAGAAAACTACTTTTTAGAAAATATATACAAATTTGAACGTAACGGAATTTGAACCCGCGCCTCTTTAGAAACCATCCAAGCGCTCTGGCGTTCTAATCCATACGTTCTCATTGGACTACGTCGAAATTATTATATGCTTGTTATAACTTATTTTTCTAGTTGTAATAAGCATATAAGATTTTTTTAATTTTGAAAGAGGCGCGGGTTCAAATCCCGGTACGTAACGTACTTTGCCTCGACACCAGGGCGAAGAAATAAAAATATAAATGTAAATAATTGTTTCATTTCCTCGAGTGGGGATCGAACCCACAACCAGTTGTTTTTATAGTCACACTTTGTGCCCCTGCGCCACGACTGGCCTCGAAAATATAAATACTATGTATTTAATTAATACATACATACAACATGTCATATATGAGTTATTTTTATATTTTTCAGTCTAATGGACTTCGTGACGAGTTTTATAGCAAGCATGTAAACAGATATCTTATTTAGAAGATTAATTCAGTTGTTTTAGAATAATTACAGCCAACCTGTTTGGTGTTGCATTTTAAAACTATACATGTTTGTTGTTATAACATTCATAATACTATATACTAGTAGGTACAGTATAATAAAGTTAAATTTACATAATATTATTGAAGTATTATTATTTTTTTCAACTTCACGCTGGATCCCGTATATAGCAGGGTAGGCAGAGGGAACCTAGTATTGAAACAGTCCGGTCTCCACTTTGAGCTGAATTTTCGAAGCGTTGTGTGTTAAGTAGCAGAGGCCAACGCCGCGCTTTGCATTGTTACCACAGCAAATGAATAATAGATTTATAAATAATAATTCATTTTCCCTAGTAGGAATCGAAGCCACAACCGTCACGTTTACAGTCACACGCTTTTGCCACTGTGCCACGACGCGACGGCTCCAATTGTAATATAAGACATATCATAAAAAAATATATAACAATTAAAATGTTACTTCTTTTTACTCATGGCATTTTTAACAACTTGAATGTCAATTCACCAAATTCTGCCCGAATACCATAATCAAGGTGATTAACTTAATCAAACACCTAATCTAATAGGATCAAAGAAATACCTTAATAATTTTCTAAATGAATTAAAAACCACGGTCTTAATCCACGCTTCCAATTCTTAAATTGTCCTATTGCTCTTTCGTATAGCAATAATTAAGATCTACTATATAAATTAAGATGTATTATATGGTCATAAGAAACTAATTTAAGCTTAATTACATCAAAAAGCATATATTCCATCACAAAAACAGTCACCGTACCACAAATGATATGAAAATGACGTCTCCAAGATTTGGAGTTCGTACAATTATGCATCATTATGCAAAACTTAATTTGGCAAAACTAATTGACATATAGGGCTATGTCTTACACATTCTGAGCGTTTTGATGCTACTAAAAGGAAAAAAGTACTTTAACTTTTAGAGTATACCTAAAGCCAAAAAATAACATATTAAAGAGCAATCTAACTGTAAAATTACAGTACATTTTTATTTTTTATTTTTCTTGAGAAATATTTCAGAATCGTCAGAGATGCCGTTGCGGTGTAGTTCGTTCCCCTCTTTTTTGTTGAATTTCAGAAACATTCCATACTGACTGGCAGAACTCAACCCCGTACTTTATCTGAAACCGTGATCGTCGCATTTATAATTAAAATATGAAGAAACTAATTTAAGGGTTCGATACCTAATCGAGGAGATGAAATATTTACTTAAATTTTTATTTCCATTTCTTCGCTCTGGTGTCGAGGTTAAGCGCGGTGTTGAGTTCTGCCACTCAGCACGCAATGCCTCCAGAATTCTTAACACTAAGTCTTAACACTAGGTTTCTTCTGCCTACCCTACTGTGTGCGGGATACAGCGTGAAACTGATAAAAAAAATATAAAGAAACATAAATTACAACAATATAGAACTACAGAGGAGGTGCCTGTTTGCAGTAATATATAAGAAAATATCCTTATATATGATATGCATTATGTCATGGCCATCAGTTAAGGGCTACAGGTTTATTAGTGCGATGTACAGCTTGTCATTAAACACAATAACTGTCATTTGCTACGTCGAGCAAATTGTGCTATGATTAAGATTAACTAAATTATACAGTGTTACATAATGTGTTCATAGTGGCCCAAGGGCATAAGATGGTTGTGGGTTCAGTCCGTACTGGGGACAATAAATTAGTTTTATTTACCTGCTCTGATAAGTCAAAATGCGACGTTAAATTCCGCCACTCAATATATTTTAAAATTTTGGAGTAATAAAACTTTTTAGAATATATTGTCATATCTAATTAGAGTAATAGTAACGTAATAGTTAGAATTAGATACTGCATCTGAATCGTTTCGTTTTCGAATCCAATTCTAAACAACTAATAATAAATTATTATTTAAAAAAAAAACAAAAAAAAATTCGACTTCTTAATTTTCAACCGGATCCCATAATCAGAACTTAATCAAATTTTGATCAAACTACTCTTGATGTGTATCCTTTCCAAAAAAAAGGAATAATCGAAATCGGTTGGATTGATATTGAGTTAGTCGTCTATTTATTGCTTACATACTTAATGCAAATTAAAGATTTATATGGGTTTTTCATGTCAGAAAAGGACCAAATTGGGCCGCACGTGAAGCACTAGATTTCAAATAAAAATCATCAAAATCAACTCACCTCAGTCAAAAGTTCTGAGGTAGCAAACATTAAAAAAAGGAAACAGTCGAATTGATAACCTCCTGTGCTTACAGAAGTCGGTTAAAAATTGTTTTGTCGACACTCCAAAATTACAAGTAGAAAAGAGAGAGAGAGAGGGAAGTATAAAAAAAAATATTTTTTTTTTTTTAATTTATATATTCGCAAATATATAACAGTAAATAACTTTAATTACGTGCCTATCTCAAATTATGATGTATAATATAGGAAGGTAATCGCATTAGAACTTTGTTACGTTTGAGGCAAAATTGTTTTTCGTTGCGTTTACGAAATGGATCAGTGTGAAAGTTTTGTAATTGCTTCTGAATATGCAGGAATAATGCTTTACGCGCACTACAGTTTTAATATCTATGGAAATATAATAAAAAGTTGTTAAATAAATCACTTTCACGCTGTATCCCGCACACAGCAGGGTAGGTAGAGGGAAGCTAGTGTTAAGACACTCCGTTCCCCACTTTCCGCTGAAGTTCCACTGTTGAGTCAAATCCAAAATGAGGCTATACATACACGAGTATGTAGACGTAAAAGAAATTTAATAATTAAAAGTAATTTTATAATTGATGCCAGGGGTGGTGCAGGGGCACAAAGTGTGCTTAAAAATGCGACTGCTTGTGGATTCGATCCCCACTCGAAGAAATGAAATATTTATTTGAATTTATTATTCCATTTCTGCGCTCCGTTTTCGTAAAGCGCGGCGTTAAGTTCCGCCACTCAACACGCACTGCCTTCAGAATTCGGTATAAGTGTGGAACGGACGGCTTAACCCAAGGTTCCCTTTGCCTACCCTGCGGTGTGCGGAATATAGCGTGAAGCTGATATAATAAAATATATTTTTTTATAAGAACTTAACATCCAGTGTGTAAAGGCGCCGCAGCCCTGCTTTATAAATATGTCTCAAAGTTTATCATCAGTAATTACGTAGGTATACGGAATTAATTACTTAGTCGGGAAAACAAGATAATTAAGAAAATCTTTTATTTGTTATCATAATATGAAATTTTCTGTAAGTACACCTAAGCTGTGAGCTTCGGCGTATAACTCTGTATTAATATGTTATAATTTATGGTAAATGTTCTGGTTTTATTTAAATTTTATTAATGTATTAAAACATAAAATATTTTTTTATAAATTCTTGATAGTGTGACAAAAAATATAAATTTTAAGGCTTATTACATACACGTAGACACTTTTGTAAATATATTAGACGCCATGATAGAAATATTTTATTTATGTATGCACGTAGATCAAGCAAAGGTTACGATTGTGGGTTTGGTTATTTATCACAAACCAATCTAGTTTTCATCCATGATGGATGGCAGAAGGAGAAACTAATCACTACTTCTAATTCTTACTACTTTCTGAATGTAGACAAAGTGTGATGGTGAAAAATATTTTCATGTATATTAGCTATCGTACAAGAAGCCGTCATCTTTGAGTGGGAAACGAAAGTGTTCTTACGGGAACGGAATATCTTATCATTAGTTCCTATGCTTACAGTGCGCGATGCGGGATACACAGCGTGAAGTTAAAACAAAACAAATATTTTTTTTTTATGTATAGAGACCACCGTAGGACAGCATTTAACTGTAAGCGATACTGACGGGTTCTATCTCTCTCGAGGAAAGAAGTTATATTTTTTTTATTTTTCTTCAACTGACTTAAACTGATTTTTTTCTTAAACTGACTTACTTTAGAATTAAAACAATTGTCTCACTGTTTTACTATAGGACACTTATGTTATGAGCACGATAGTTAAGAACTTAAGCCTCATTGGAAGTAATATTAAAAATTAAAATAAAGATGCTTATTAGATAGAGGTGATAGTAGCACATGGTATGAGCGTGTGACTTCTACTCCCACACGAAGGAATAATTTTTTTCATATTTTTATTTCCTGACTTTGGTAACGAGATAAAGTGCGGCGTTAAATTCCGCCACTTAATACGCCACGCCTCAAGAATTCGACGGAAAGTGTGGAACAGAGTGTCTCAACACTAGGTTCTACTTGCCTACCCTGCTATATGCGGAATATTTTTTTTAGCTTCACGTTAAAAAAAAAATATTCGGTCTGCGATCTGCCTCACCTCACTCACATGTCATATAACATTTCTAAGTAGGATATTTCTGACTAAATGTTTGTTTCATGTCATCTAGATTAACATCTAGGAATGCCGCATACCACAGTTGGCATAGATAATCTGCACTTTCCGCCTGAATTCCCGAGATTGCGTATTGATTAACAGAACTCAACGCCGCTTTTTAGCGGAGAAATTAAAATAATATTTTAATACTGAAGCTGACCAATATGCCAAGATGGTATTAAATAGATTTTATTTATATATTTTATTAGTAAAAGCCATGAGGACAGTCGCGGCGCAGGGGCACAAAGTATTACTGTAAAACTGACTGGTTGTGGGTCGATATCCACTCGAGGAGATGAAATATTTACTTAAATTTATATTTCCATTTCTTCGCTCTGGTCTCGAGCCTGCCTGTCTGTCTGCCACTCAACACGCAAAGCCTCCAGAATTCGGCAGAAAGTGGGGAACAGAGTGTCTTAACACTAGGTTCCCTCTGCCTACCCTGCTGTGTGCGGGATACAGCGTGAAGCTGATTTATTTATTTATTTTATTTATTAGTAAAACACATAACCTCACACTATATTAAATTATAGAAAAGAAAAAAAAGATATAGAAAAGAGTGACAATCCACTTCGATTTCGTAACTAAAAACACTCAAATTTCTTAACAACATTCAGAAAGCTGCTTAACATTGTCTCTATTTATATTGAATCTTGTTTGTCATCTTCCTGTACAGTAATAAAGGTGTCTGTCACCGCTGGTCTATTGTGACATCATGTTTCACACTTCCATTCAATGCAGATGAGGATGGTGGGTTGGGTGTCAAATTAAGTTTTAAATCCGGGTGCTTTAGCTCTTACTAATCATTAAATGTATATAAAGCTGGTTTTAGATATATTTTTAGGATTTTTTTTTGTTATTACAATGGATAGTGGGAAATATGATCACTCTTTTTTACCAAAAAGTAGAGCTTTTAGAGCTAAATAATTAGAGAATAAGTACATATTGGATCGTCGGTTTCCACCACCCTACATACTCTGTTTTCTAATATAAGCAAAAAGTAACTCCATTTTATGTTATACACTCGGTTCTTCACTTTCTGCCTAAGTTCCGAGACCCTGAGTGTTAAGAAGCGAAATTTAAAGTCGCGCTTTGTCTTGTTTACCAGAGCGACCAAATGAAAAAATATATCCATCCCTTAAAAATGGAAATCGAACCCACAACCTTGGCGTTTTGAAACAGATGCAATGCACCACTTTTTGTTAGTTAGTTTTTTTTTTACTTATCATACACGCGAGATAAAGAAAATGTAATATTTTCATTTCTTCGCTCTGGTAACGAGACAAAGCGCAGCGTTGAGTTCCGCCAATCAATATGCAATATCTTCAGCAATCGACGGAAAGTGAATAGCGGAAGTGTCTTAATGGGAACGAAATGTCTTAACACTAGGTTCCCACGTTCCGTCTACTCGCCCTGCTTTACGAATACAACTAGAAACTAAAAAAAACTTAACAAAGGCAGAGTATACATCTTTTCTATTTGAATTACATATATATTATATGCTTTACAAATATATTTATATAAACGCCTAGTATATTAAATTCAACATAGAACCGTACATCGAATTCAATAATAGGTCGCCATTTCGATACAATAAACATTCGACAGCAATATGTGGGTGTCGAGGAAATATTTACTATTCAGCGTCAAACAATTACATTAACACTGGTATGCTAAAATATGTATTTGATGTTTTGTTTATGTTTCATATATTTCGATTCGTTTTAGTGATACGGGGTGATCGGTTTTTTTGATGTATAGATTAAGATTATTATGTTTTTTGTTCAGGTTTACGCTGTATCTTCTCCTAGTGTTAGGTTACTACGTTCCTTATTTTCCCCTGAATCCTTGAGGCATTTCGTGTTTAGTGGCGGAACTCAACGCCGCGCTTTGTCTCCATACCAGAGCGAAGAATATGAAATATATTTTTTTATTTTCTCGAATGGGATCTAACCCACAACCAGTCACGTTTAAAGTCACACACTTGTGCTCCTGCGCTACGACTGGCTTCTATCTCGTCATTGTGTTTTGTTATAAGTAAAAATATTTATTTACTTAGTTATGACAATATATTATAAAAAGTTTTATTATTTTAATGTGGAAGAGGGAATCCAGTATTAAGACTCCATTACCTTTGAACCGCTCAATTTTTGAGACATTGTCATACATTATTAGATTCGACAGAGAACGCCACGTACTGTCTTGTTACAGAGTATAAAATAATTCCTTCTCCCGAGTCGGTATCTAATGCATAGCCGTCGTGTTTACAGACGACGGCCTTCTGAAGTGAAATTATTCATTATTAATAATACGTAATACATTCTTGAAAATATCCTTATTTCATTAAAAAAAAAGAAGTCTTTTTTTTTAAATAAATAAACAAAATTTTAAATAAAATTTTGTTTATTTATTTGCACGCGCATATTAACTATTTAACTTTGCTTATAATTTCATCTCAATCAGAATTTTTTTGAGCTTGGCATTGAATTTTTGTCTATAAAAATTAATAGTTTTACTATGGACATTATACAATCAACGCGGCCTAGAATCTCTTAAATCATCGTGTCATTAAAAATCATAGATATATATTTTCGATTATAGTAATAGATCGAAACGATATAAGTCGATACTTGGGGCTCTTGGGCCTCATCTAAGCATTTGTGACGGCATTTATTTTTCTAGAAGTCTATCATACATTTGAATAATCCGATTGTAGTAGTGTCTTTAGTGTTGAGGCCGTCGTGGTGTCGTGGTGCAGTGGTACTTAAGAATTATTGTAAACACGACGATTGGGGATTCTCACTCGAGGATATAAATTATTTAATGTTGAGATTAAAGTCGAGAATTCGGCGGAAAGTTGGGAACGGAGTGCCTTAACACTAGGTATCTTCGGCCTACCCTATACCCCTCGGCTATATGGGATATACTGAGAAGCTAAAAAAAAATCTTTCATTGTTATACCATGCTGATTCTAGAACGCACTGTCAAATTCCTAAAACTGTTTCCTAAAAAATAATTTTCACTAGAGTATTTTGCCAGTGCACAAATGAAATTTGTTCTGTTCCACTCTTTGACCAAACACCGTCGAGTTTCGGCGCATAGGTTTCTTTTTTGAAATATTTCAAAATTGATATGCATATCTGAAATGGTATTTTCAATTTTACTTTTTCTGTATTTGTAAAAATATTTTTATCTTCAAAGCATTGAATAAAAATTGTTTGACAGTTATATTTTTCAATACATAAGATACTTGAAAACTATTTCTATTTTGTGTTTCTACCTCGTCGATGAATTAACGGTTACTGTAACTGTGTGTTTTTGAATAGAAAAATATGGAAAAACGGTGAAGCTCAAAGCTATTTACTTACGTTGTCCAAATAAGAGAATATTGAAAAGTCATGTAGATTTTCAAAAAACACAGCACAAGAACAGTAAATATATAAAACTTTGAGAGGTTTTATAAAATTGTCTAGTCTAATTTTACAATATTTAATATTCAAATATACCTACTTGCATAGACTTATGTCAGGCCGTCGTGGCGCACGGAGGTTGAACCTGTAAGTGTGACAGTTGTGGATTCGCTTCTTAGTCATGGTAGTAAAATATTTAAATTTCATTTTTTCGTTCAAGCACGACGAAACAAAGCGCGGCGTTGATTTCCGCCACTTAACACGCAATGCCTCTAGATTTCGGCTGAAAATGGGGAACGGAAACACCTTAATGGGAACATAGTGAACTTAACATAAGGTTCCCTCCGCCTACACTGCTCTGTGCAAGGATATCTCGTAAAAAAAAGAAAAACATACATGCACACACAGTACCTACATACAATATATATCAAATTAAATCTGTCGAGCAGTACTTAGATCATTGTGATCTCGTAACAATAAATGTGGTGAACAGGGTTAAGGTTTGGAACCTTGAGCTTGACTCGTGACTGTCACTCCGTTCGAAGTAACATGACAAGATGAATTAGGAGCCATATTGCTGCTGTCAGTTCAGTTCAAAGTTTTTATAAGTTTGTTTGGTCGAAAATCAACATTCTATGTATAACGATTTAATGGCATAAGAAGTTGGCCTTTAGATATGAGGAACTGTATAAGAATTATATTACTTTTGTTAGCTTTAGTATATTGTTATATGTTATAAATATATGTAAGTATATCATTTATCTATTAAATTGAGATCGGAATCGATCGATCGAGAGAAATTAATATCTTTACTGCTTGATTTTTCAATAAAAAAAAATAAAATAAAAATAGCTTCACGCTGTATCCCGCACACAGCAGGGTAGGCAGAGGGAACCTAGTGTTAAGACACTCCGTTCCCCACTTTCTGCCGAATTCTGGAGGCATTGCGTGTTGAGTGGCAGAACTCAACGCCGCGCTTAACCTCGACACCAGAGCGAAGAAATGGAAATATAAATTTAAGTAAATATTTCATCTCCTCGAGTGGGAATCGAACCCAGAACCAGTCGGTTTTGCAGTCACCAAAATAAAAATATGCCTCGTGCCGCTGCACCACGACCGGCCTCAACAAACAAACAACCGGCCTAAATATTTAATTTTATTTGCATGAGACCAAATGGTTTTTTGTTTCTAATATAATAAAGTTAATTTTTGATCATTTTATGTTTATGAGCGTTTCTTAGGATTTGTTTAATTCTTATGTGTTTACTTTCACAACTGTTTCATCGTTACTGTACAACGCAATTCAAATGTCATTGAGAGTCCTGTACTTAAACAAAAAAACGGGAGCTATACAGGACCATTTTGTTGTCCGACTGTCTGATTGTTCATTTAATATTTTTTTTATTTAAATTTCTAACAAAATAAAATTTCTTTATTAGCTTTATACTGCATCTAGAGTAGGCAGCGAAAAACCTGGGAGCCTAGGGTTAATACTCTTCCGTCCCCCATTTTCCGGCGAACTCTCGAGGTACAAGGGCGGTACACAACACCGCGTTTTGCTTTGTTACCATAGAGAAAAAATAAAAATATTTATATTTTTTTGTTCCTTTGAGTGGGAATCACACCCAAGTCCGTCTAAAATCTAAAAAAATATTACAAATAGTGGAATTTGTCTAATTAAAGCTCACTATAATGTAACTATTGATTGCAATTTAGATTTAAATAAAATAGATAAATAAATCATTTTCACGCTGTATCCCGCAGACAACAGTGTAGGCAGAGGGTTAGTGTTAATACTCTTCCGTTTCCAACTGTACGCCGAATTCTGGAGGCATTGCGTGTTGAGTCGCCGAAATCAACGCCGCGCTTTGCCTTGACACCAGAGCTAAGAAATAGAAATATCAATTTAAATAAATATTTCATTTCCTCGAGTAGGGATCAAACTTACAACCAGAAGCGTTTACAGTCACACTTTGTGCCCCTGCGCCACGATTGGCCTCAATTAAGAATTTAGAATTTAGAAGAAGAAGAATTTAGATTTGATAACCGAAACTGCTCTTTTGGATAGTAAACATACATATAAAAACTGTTTACGTATAGTTATTTACTTATACATTTATCTATTATTTAATCACTTGTTCTCAAAATAATCGTCCAATAAAAAAAAATATTTAATAATACCAATATAAAGAAATATATACAACAAATTAACTAAATCGTTCCAAAAACATGTTAAATATAAACACAAATGACGTGATAACTTTTTGTTTGATCTAGTAGATAAACGGTTTAGCCTCTGGAGGCTCATAGTTCAAGTTCGGCGTCGATTAAATTTGAGCCTCGATAGATTTATTGGGAGAAGAGCGAAAATTTTATGTGTAAATATATCAGTTTTAGTGACGAAGTTTTCATTCAGTGTTTGTAACTACATAATTAAATCAAATCAGCTTCACGCTGTATCCTACTGTATGCGGGTCAGGTAGCGATACCTAGTGTTAAGACACTCCGTTCCTCACTTTCTGCTGAACTTTTCGAGGCATTGCGTGTTGAGTGGCGGAACTCAACGTCGTGCTCTTGCCTTGGTGCTAAATGGAAAGATTGAGAATATTAAAAAATAATAACTCATTTCTAGAATGGGGATCGAACCCACAACCGTCGTGTTACAGTCGCACCATTGTGCCTTTGCGCCACGACGACCTCTAACTACATAAGTAACATAATATTGTATTATACAATGCATACATTGTATTTTTTTAGCTGCATGCTGTATCCTGCCTACAGCAGGGTAGGCAGGATAGTATTAAGACATTCCGTTCCCCAATTTCTTGGCAATTTTTAAGACATTGCGGTGTATTCAAAGTGGAATCAAACCTACTCGTCGCGTTTCACGGTCATTGTGTCACGACGATATTAATGTATGTGGCTATGTTATATCTTTAATCAACTCTGTTACAGCAACAGTAGTAAATAATACTTTCCCCCAGTGGAGTTTACAATCAAACGCTGGGCACAACGTAGTGGCACTAAGCCCTTATATAAATTAAATTATACCATTTTAACTACAATTTGTTTACACAATAACGAGAGTAATATATAGAGTTTATGCAAATCCTAGCGACAAAGGTAATCATATGACCGCAGTGTTTTTGTTAAGTGTTGCTTATATTATTATTTACGTATTACAACTCATATCGTTATAACCAAAGTTCTATCTGAATTAGAACATGCGAAGGCTTTATTTACATGACGTTTTAAGATTGTTTTTTTTTTTTTTGTAAGCTTCACTTGTTTTCACTTCATTTTTTTGGCGAAAAAAAGAATTACGTACGTATGCGTTACGTTTTTTTATGTATATAATTTTAACTAAACACTACAGACCCGTAATCGGTACTTTTTTTTACCTTTTTCATTATTATCAGCTAATCAACAGTATATTTATCTGCCTCTTATACTAGTCTTATAACTAGAGATAATTATCTAGATATTTAATTCCTAAGAAAGTCCAGGTATTTTTAAATTGCCTTTTTGTAAACATTTCATTTATTATCTATTAACTTAATATCTATTACAATTTTACAATTTATATATAGTTTTGTTTTTTATTCTAAGTGCCTATCGGAGGATGGATTCAGGATGTGGAAGGTGCCCAAGTGGTCATAACCTCTATCTAAAGAAGATATGACCACTTCGTTTCTTTAATGATCCGCTTCCTTGAGGGACACCAGTCGCCAAGCTGTCAAAGTTGGCAAATCCGTTCAGATAAAACTAATATATAATATAGTATAATTAGTATTGTTTACAATACCGATACTATGTTACATTTTACATATTTGTTTTTTTCAGTGGAATATATTTGTAATTACTTATATTATACACATAAGAGTAGTAAGCTTAATAAGTAATGTAATTTTTAAACTTAAACTTCTTAGTTAAAAAGGTACGAAACCTAAATGAATATTAAAAGAAATACACAAGAAGGAACGAAGCAACAAAAAATAATAATAACAATATCGAATAAATAAAAAAACATAATTTGGAACGAAAGATAATCGAATTATCCGATTACACCACAGATTAAAACGACAAACCGGGCGTCCATAAAATTAATTTATTGTGCGAAGCCGCAAAGCAAAGACAAAGGATTAAAAATTAATTACAACTTCAGAACAGCTCTTAGGCCTTAGTTGCGATAAAAAGTTTATACATTAAGTCATTAGAAGTTACTTTCCAAACGAACGAGGTCCATCAGTCGGTGTTAACAGGATTATCACTTTTTTATAGAACGCGATTAAACAAACGGTAGTGTTTTTTTAATAATTTATTTGTTTACAAACTCAAAAAGATTAAAAGTAATGAAATTGATACAATATTTGATTTAAAATATTATTTAACAATTTTACTTGTTAATGTTCATTTTTACTATAAATAAGGTTGAAGGAAAAATAAATGTCAGCAAATCAACCCTGAGTTTTATTTATTTCGTTTCATAAAATAATACAATTATTGTACGAGGATTAAATCTAAACATACGTTTATTTTATACCGGTTCGTCAAGTAGGTCTCATTAAGAGCCAGCAAGTTTCGCTGTCTTTCCTTATAAGGTTCTATATAAAACATTTTCTTTTCCTATTAAATATTATATCATCACTCCTCTCTTCTATAATCAAACCACTTATTTAATAAAAAATAAAATTAAATAACTGCAATTTATTTTAATTTCATAATCTGCTTGACTTATATATGTTGATTCATATTACATGATTTAAGTTTGTTATGAAATCTATATTTTATTGGTCTAGCTTTGAATAAGGAAGACGGCCAATGAACAAAAATTCCACTTTGTTCACGTGGACTATAAAACATAAAATATTGTTAAAAAACGTAAGAAACAAACCGAATTTCAACGTTTTACGCCGCGACGCGAAGTTTCTTTGCGTTATCTATATATAGACTTTATCTGTATAGATTATATTATTGACGAGTTGCTATAGCCAAGTGTATGTCACTTTACAAAAACAAAACAAAAGTATAATATATTGTAATACACACAAACACATTTATTTCATTAATTTAATATATTTATTTTAAAAAGTATTCTCGTAGGTGGAACAATGGCCCAAGCCAGCGGTGGCTAGGGCTCCAAATAGAGGAACCTCCTCACAATACGCGGCGTCTCAAGTAAAACTGCCTTTTGCATATGGTTCTTGATCCTTGAACAGCTAAGCGATAACCTCTTAAGATATTGATCGAGGCTTATAAATTATTTCGTCTACATATTTTTCCTAAAAAGAAATACAAAGTTATTGCATCACGTATAAATAGATAAAATCGATTACATAGATTATTAAAAACTTATTTTGAATTTCTTCATATATCGATTTAGCTTTTAAGATATTGCAAGCTACCTACTAACTCTTACTTCCAGCCTTCAGTGCGTTATACAATGCTCAGCTTATACTCGATGGCAGCAGCTTTTAGCCATACATTTCTTGCTTAGTCTTGCTCGTAGTAGACTAGACCTATACGTGTGAGGCACTTTGCTCACTTTGGTACAATTGTTCAAGATATGCATATGAAAGTGTATTATTTAAGAGGTATTTTAAAAATAAGAACGCATCCAATACTTAACGCATTGCTTTTATAATCCTTTTTATTTCTAGAGGCCATCGTAGCAGAGTAGCACAAGCGTGTGACCGTAAATATGGGTGTGGGTGCTATTCGAACTCGTAAGAATTGATTATTATTAATTAATATTTAAGCAAGGCTTTGATTTTCACCACTCAACACGAAATATCTCAAAAAAAATGGCGGAAAGTGGAGAACGGAATATTTTATCACTAAGTTCCCTCTGCGTTCATGCATTACACAGCTGAAGCTCTAGTATGTATGTAATTTTCTATGTACATTAGTCAGATATTTGGAAAATATTGGAGTGTATATACCAGATTTTGATGTATCTTCATAGCCGGAGCTGCCAACCTGGCACGGTTACAACGGTTTGACATTAAATTGAAAACTATTGCATTGGGCTTTTGCAAGTTTTGGAATTGTAATTGTTATATTTTTTACACAAAAAGTGAGTGGCTTTTGAGTATACTAGTGAATCTATGAAAAAAATATTTGTATTAATAGGATTTTTTCCTAGTTAATATATAAATGTAAAAAATATGCACATAACTTTGCAGATTATAATAAAGAATAATCTATGTATTTTCTAAATATACAGTAAATAAAAAAAATATCAGCTTCACGCTGTATTCCGCACACAGCAGGGTAGGCAGAGAATACGTAGTGTTAAGAAACTCCATTCCCCCTAAGATCTCCCGTTCGATAATTTCAGCCGAAATTTCGAATAATAACTAGTGTTGAATTGCGGAACTCAAGGTCGCTTTTTCGTTAATGCGTTACTACAGCCAGGAAATGAAAATATTAAATATTTCATTCCCCTCAGTAAGAATTGAACCCAATACCGTCATTAACATGACATAGTCGTATCCTTTTAATCTATAATAAAATAATTCATTTCCTAACATGAAAATTGAACACACAATCTTGTTTACAGTCAAGCTCTGACCCACTGAGCAACAACGACCACATTATTTTAAATTACATAAATCCATTGCGAAATAAATAAACATATTGAAAAACTCAATCACAAATTTTTCGAAAACTTATATTTCTACATAATAACTACCCACTACACCTAATACAACAAACGTATGGGACGCACATGCACTATAAACAAACGATCATTTACTCCCTTTCGCCCTTCAGCTATTCCTCGAAGAAACAGATACCAATCAGTTATGACTCCCTCGAGGGTGAACCCTACTAACAATGTTATATCCTAAGATGACACGAGAGATAGGGTCTGTTAGTGCGGAGTGTCGCGGCCTGGCGAGTGTTAATGGAATATTTATGACGTTAACTGAGTGTCGGTGACCTGAAATGTGGCGCGTCACTTATATAACATAGGGTATTTTGGTATTGGATTTTAATATATAATTAACATATCTATAGAGGCCAGTGATAATGTGATAGGTTGTGGGCTCGATTCCCATTTGAGGATGTGAAATATTTAATATTTACATTTCTTTGATCTGGTGTCGAGGCTTATTGGGAAGCGACGTGTGTCAACACTTAAAAGGGAAGGGAGGGAAAAAAGGGAATCTTCCCTTTGCCTGCAGCCGAAAAAAAAATTAAAATTACTATTAGTTCATATCACTAACTCGATAACGAATGACTCGTAAAAAAATATTTTTGTTAATAAAACAACCAAAAGTTATTCTTATTTATTAAAATTTGTTCATGATTTTTATAAAAATCGTTCAAAAGTACGCTACAATAGCATTAAAAATATACAATAATACTTTTATAACGAATAACCGGAAGAAAATAATGAATGGAGAAAATAATTTTCAATAGAACTCGCGCCAAATAATGCAAAATCTCTTGGATAATAGGTCAGCTTTGTTGTATTATATTTCACGGTGCTTAACTCACCGTCTCCCAGGGTAAGCGATCGCTGAAAACCAAGATGGCCGCCGGCACAACGTCTGCAAACCTGATTTGTGAATGCACGGAGTACTGCCAGTGTGGAGTGCCAACAGTTGAATTGGAAAATTTTATATAGTCGCATAAAAGTCTGATGAAATAAACTGAATTCTTATTCAAGGATCAGTATGGATTAGAAAAACAGGTTAAGTAAGTTCTTTTTTGTTATTTGAAAAAGTATTTTAGAGGACATTCGTTGCGAAGGGGACAAGTGTGTGATTGTAAACGCGATTGGTTGTGGGTTCGATGCCCAAGGATTCGATGCTCAAGGAAATTAAATATTTATTTTTATGTTCATTTCCTCGCTCTGGTGTCAAGGCAAAACACAGTTGCGTCACATAACATGGTGTGGCGGAAACCAGGTTATCTCTATTTATCCTGCTGTGGGCGAGATACAACATGAAGTAGATAAAAAAATATTTATATGTTAAATACTTATTTAGAAAACGTATAATATAAAAATTTGAACGTACCGAGACTCGAACCCGCGCCTTCTGGAAACCGACCAGGCGCTCTGATCACTAAACCATACGTTTTCTAAATAAGTATTTTTCGTTCCTAAGTGTGGAATAACACTTTAAAAATGTTAAAAATATTTATATATTTCTTATTTCCTCATATTTTAATGCACAGGTTTATGAATGAAACTTGACATTATGTAATAAACGCCAACTTATGCATCCATTATCTTTATTGTTAAAAACTACAATATTTCAATAAAATTCAGTTTCTCCATTGTCTTGAACTTCGAGACCTAAGTAGTGAACGATTAATAGTGCCTGTCTAGATACAGTGCTTCATGGCGTTTGAGGTCTTTATAACAAATGATAGTTCCACTAGTGGTTCTTACAAAGACGTATAAAGATAACTATGCTTTTACGTTGGTTTATTTTATTTATTAAATCGTCGTCTTCTTTAGTTTGATTTTCTACAACTAAAGCAATTTTTTTCTTATCTATATGTTTCTCATTTTATTTATATTCATGCAGCTTCACGATGTATGCAGCACCCAGCAGAGTAGGCAGAAGGGAACCTAGTGTTAAGACACTCTGTTGCCTATTTTCCGCTTGTGAAGGCGTTGAGTATTGAGTGGTGGGAATCAACGCTACGCTTAGCGTCGACACAAGAGCACAGAAATGAAAATAGAAATTTAAATAAATGTTGTCATTTATTCGTTCTCGTGCTCTCTCCTATAGTAGGAGTAGGGATAGAACCCGCAGCCTTCGCCTTTACAGTCCCACACTTCTGCGCCATAACTGGCCTAATTTAGAATCCTCTTTAAAAAGCATATTAACGCTCACCTCTACTAATCAAGCTGCTTTATCTATCTAACAAACTGAAATGAAATATCGATCGATACTAATGCCAAAATAGAATATGTTCTAAATATACACCGATTATTGCAGAGAGGCCGAGATCTCTTAGAAGATTGTATGGATCTTTGGGCTGGGAGGTGCACTTAGTGCAGATATGATATAATGTTTCAAAAAATCGACAGAAAGTGGAAAACGGAGAGGTTTAATACTAGATTCTCTCTGCTCTGCTATATGCTCGATACAAATAAAAGTGAAGTTAAAAAAAATGCAACATTTCTAGTCTCAAAATCATCTAGTCCGCAACATCTCTCATAAAATAAACTACATTGTGATTATTTTCACGAGTTCTCATCTTGTAACTAATATTACATTTTCATTGAATTTTAATCAGCTTTCGGGTGATTACGTCCCTGCCAACGTGCACTGTTAATGTTTACTTATTTTGTTTAAATATTGCATACATTTAGCTGGCTTTTCACACACAGTGTTTCATATTAAAAACACTTTAAAAAACTTTTTTTTACTAGCTTTGCGCTGAATCCCGCGTATAACAGGGTAGGCAGAGGGAACTTAATGTTAGGATACTCCGTTCCCCATTTTCTACCAAATTTTCAGAAACTTAACTGAACGCTTTCCTTTTAACAGAATGAAGAAACGAAAATATTAGAAAATAATAATTTATTTCCCCGAGTGGAAATCGAACCCACAACCATCGAGTTAACAATCACACGCTGTCCCACTGCATCACGACGCGACGACTTCATTCGAAGAAAACCTTTAAAAAAATATTAAAGACAATATTGTTCACAAATAGAAAACTGAACCGAAACCTCTTTGTCGATGAAGTTAATTCCATTTTAAGTTCAATTTCTGAAGAGATTGTATGAAATTGCTTCGCAGCTGTAGAACATTTTAACAGCAAACAAATATGAAAGAACACAATAGTAGTGATTTGTAGGCTACTCGTGCGAGTGGAACGACGTCGGTGAACACAGATATGTGGTAGTGCCAACGTCCCAATTGGAAAATTGTATATTGCGCTATAAACTTGTTGACAGGGACGTAGTGTGTGTATGAAATATTCTATACGGTACGTTATAGAGATTTCAACTGGAAATAAGATAAGTCTTTAAGGTTCCGCTGTAGAATACGTGTCATTGTTTCTGATAAATATTTTGCAACAGCTAGAGTATATAAAAATATTGTGTGTGTGAATGGAATGCATTATAATATACAAAGTAGGTTTAGACTAAATATAATAATATTTTAGTAATAATCGTAACAAAATCTTTTGAGACAACTCCCCAAAAATGACAGTTTTAGTATAAATATAAATTATTTTCAAAGAATAACTACTTCTTTATAATACAACTATTTATATTTTAGCAGTCTTTTAGTCAGTCATACATCTCATATTTTTCATTATCATAAGTTATCTCAAATAATTGAGAGATAAAACACTTCAACCGCAAATTTTACTCATACCGAAGAGAACTAACTAATTTCGTAATACTCTAGCTAAAATTCATATTTATTCGCGTACATGAAGAGTTGGTGAAACGATCAGCTATACGTATGTATGTACAAATATATGTATATATGTTTATAGTTCAGTTAACGTTATTATAAGGTGAATTTACGATACGCTTGGCATCGTATAAGCGAATATTTAGGAGCTATCTACTAAGTAGTGAAAGTAATTACAATGTTAACATGGTAGAAATATTCTTGTAATTTGTATGTTATATAAATATTACATATAATTGTAATATTTCTTAATATTTGTTAACTTAAATTTTACATTTCATCTTTAGCTTATGGCTCGATACATTTGATGTTACAAATCAGGTGGAAATTAGTAAGTGGAATTTATTCATTGAGACCTTTGTTCGTCTTTCCGATCAATTCTCTAAATCTTGGGTAAGGTGTTAAATGGCGGAATCCAACTCTGCACTTTGTCTTAATATCAGAACGAGGAAATGAAAATAAATAATTTCTCTGAGTGGGAATTAAACCCACAACAGTAAATCCTTTATTTACATTCAGAAGCTGTTCCACTACGCTGCGATGACCTTTATTGTTCTTGAAATGTTTTATTCTAACTAAATCCTGATGATTATATGCTTATGATGATGAAATAAAAAACAAACCAAAAATTAAAAATAAACGAATGCGTACCTTAACTTTATTAAGTTTACGTCCATCTAAAAATGTATAGTGAATGTGTCAATAATCCATCCATCCATCCATCCGTTTATCCAAGTTCCCTGCTGAACATACGTCTCCCCTAATGCTCATAACTACCTCCGATTCTGCACCCTTTGATAGTAGCGGATTCCCGCTGTCTTTCTCGGTCGCTACTCTACCTAGCTGAAGGGCTCTTTTGCTCTTTTTGCCGAGATGTGGTCACCATTCGAGGAACGACTACAACCTATACAAATATACATCTTAAAATAATATATTAGTATTTCTGAACATAATTCAGTAAGTAAGACGTATTATATCACTGTAAATGCAGTTCTAGAGTTTCAGCGTATAATATAATAGAAATCAATCTAAATTACTATACGCTTTCAACAAGCGCAGACGTGACCACCTGGAAGTCCATACCTGTTATCACGCTCTTAACTGAAATATATTCAAAACGACCAAAGCAAGTTTATGTAGTAAACTCATCTGATAGTTGCGTACCGCTTTTTTAGTTCGATTCGCACTCGAGGAGATGAAGATTAAATATTTTATTTCCTCGAGTGGAAATCGAACCCACAACCTGTCGCGTTTACAGTCACATGATTGTGCCCCTGTGCCACGACTGCCTTCATATGTAAATACAGATCCTCAAAATAATATCTTAATTGTTCTAAGCATAATTTATTAAGTACTACAATATTATATTACTATATTTGTAGTTCTAGTGTTTCAGCGTATAATACAATATGTACAATAGAAACCAATTAATTATTGTAGAGTAAAACCAGGATAGATGCCCCACCTTTTCGAATTTCGGTATTTCAATTCTTCATATTGAAATATTAATAGTTTTTTTTTTTGGTTATATTAGAAATTTTGCACAATTTAGCATTTCGTAGCATCCTTGTATTGGGTATTGACGTTTTCCTATATGGTTTTTTGTCCAACTGTAAATATACTAAGAAGGATAGACGCCTGCAGTGAGGGACAGATGCCCTTTATATTGAATACTTACTTATTTTCAATTATTAAAATTATTGAGTATTTTTTAAATCTTTGGATTTTTATCATAGTGTGAAAAGTAATTTAGAATTATGTTACAATATAATTCTAACATGGTCGTTTTTCTTGATTCTTGGCCTTTGTTGATTTTTAAATATTTATATAATTTTTTATTCACACAAATCAGCTAGGACATCATCGTCAATTTTACTAAAAAAATATATTACTTCTTTATTTGTGTTGTGTTATTTTTTCTTAAATTTTATTTTTCTTTTACACCTTCTTCTTGATTTCACTTACATTTTATTTGTATTTCTTCACTTTAAAAAAAAGATGTGTACTATCTCAGTCTATTTCAGTCATTGGAAGTACGTGAGGTTGAGATTGTCTACTAAATATATTTTTATTGTCCAATCTGTCAAGATGATGAAAATAAAATGTAGGCCATTGCTACTTATAAAATACAAAATACAAAGCAATACATATTTATATTTTAAGCTTTTAAACATTTTTAGCGTCCGCTGCAAATATATTCGCCTATAAGAGCGAAAAAAAGTTGCGTAGTGTAACAGACTGTTTCAAAAGAGTAGGGCATGTAGAATATACATACAAAACATATTCTTAAATTATATTTTTATAGAAAATGGGCCATCTATCCTGGTTTCACCCTATGTTTTCAACAAGCACAGACGTGACCACCATAGAATCCATACCTGTTACCATGCACTTAACAGAAATGTATTCAAAACGACCACAGCAAATTTATATAGTAAACTCATCTGATATTACGCAAGTACCGCTATTTAGCGTCGGCGCTCGAATGCCTGTACGTCGAGTTCTAGTAAGCTGCTTAATTAACTTGTCTAATTACGATGTGACAAGATAGTTAGGGGCTGCTGGGATAGATAAATGTTCTATTAATTTGACAGTACATTGTTTTGGACATCCTGTAATGTATATTGTTATAAAATTTTATATTATACACATATATATGTAACTGTTAAATTGTATGTGTTTTTTTTATTATTTTGTTGATGTTAAAGATAAGGGGTTCGATTTGTTAGATTTTGTATAGATACTAATGTATCTTACATAATAAAAACATGTTTTTTTCAAATTTTATATTGTTCATACTTTATTTTGTATGAGGCCAGTAGTGGCGCAGGGGCACAAAGTGTAACTAAACTAAAATCGACCGGTGGTGGGTTCGATCCCCACTCAAGAAAATTAAATATTTATTTACATTTTATTTTCACTTCTACGCTCTGGAGTCGAGGCAAAACGCAGCGTTGAGTTCCGCCACTCAACACGCAATGCCTCCAGAACTCGGCGGAACGGAGTGGAGAAGTGGGGAACGGAGTGTCTTAACACTTCCTCCTCTGCCTATTCCTCGGTGTGCGGGATACAGCTTGTAGCTGATTTGATTCATACTTTGAATAAATTATTAAGGTAAGCAGCGTAATATAAAAGATTTAGTACGTTCATGTTTCCAAATCTTAGATTACATAAAATATTTAACTTACGATCACAAACAAAATATAAAAATATAGTACATAGATTTCTAAATTAAGTTTGTTTTATAAAATTTCTATAAAAAAACTAACTTAATTTACATGTCACTAACACAACAACTCTACATTTATATTTTAAAACTAAAAACTAACATTTATATTAAATCAATTAAACTTGGTTAGAGATAGGTAGGTACAGCCGGCCACAAATAAGCTAATACTTTTAGTTACATACTACAGGTGGACGGGTATCACTGCAATATTGATGGATCCGTGCTGTTATTGCGTCGCCCTAATGGATACGGATTGATCCCATATACCGTTGAAAGTAAATACAGTGAATGGTAGGTTTCTATTTTAATTAATGTTTGATATGGGAGGTATGTATTATACTGAATAATCGTGGTGTCGGTTCGATTCTCGATCTCGAGGAAATGAAGGCAAACACGCGGCGTTGAGTTCCGCCGCACATCACGCAATATCCTCAGAATTCAACGGAAAATTGTGAAAGGAATTATCTTAATGGGATTATATTAACAATAACATCCCAGATTCCCTCTGCCTACCTTATTATATGAGTGATACAGCGTGAAGCTCATTACTAACATATATATTTCGTTATTATATCTAAAGAGGCCAGTCGTAGCGCAGAGGCACGAGGTGTGACTGTGAAACCGACTGGTTGTGGGTTCGATCCCCACTCGAGGAGATGAAATATTTACTCAAATTTACATTTCCATTTCTTCGCTCTAGTGTCGAGGTTAAGCGCGGTTGAGTCCTGCCACTCAACACGCAATGCCTCCAGAATTCGGCAGAAAGTGAGGAACAGAGTGTCTTAACACTAGGTTCCCTCTGCCTACCTTGCTGTGTGCGGGATACAGCGTGAAGCTGATTTGATTTATACCAAAAATATTAACAAAGAGCCACATTTATTCTAAGAACCTATAGGTATACCTATATCATAAGAAATCACCTATAATTGCTTCTTAAAAAATATTACTTCAACGTATTTTACAAAGGAAATGTGTCACTCAGTATTTTTTTATAATAATGTAAGTCTTATTCATACATAATTGAAATAGCATAATAAATTATATAAATTTATATAAAAAATATGATTGTGACATTTTTTTTGCAGAAATTAATATGGACTAAGTGAGTTCATTTTATGCTCGGGTGGACACTGAGGTATTGTTAAGTCATGATTAAAATATTATTTTTATGAGAACACCTATATATATATCCGCTTGAGTCCGTTGTGGCACAGTAGTGCGACTGTAATTGCAATAATTGTGAGTTGAGTTCCCATTAAAATTTCTAATGTTTTAAGATTTAATTTTGCTTGAAAAATTATTATATTTAATAAATCACTCACAAGAACTCAACGTTGCGCTTTTGCCTCAACACCAGAGCGAAGAAATGAAAATATAAATGTAAATAAATATTTAATTTCCTTGAGTGGGGATTAAGCCCACAACAACCAATCCATTTTACAGTCACACCTTGTACCCACGCCACGACTGGCCCTAATTATATTTAATGGAAACATTATTAGTTAATATATAGTTATTTCATATCTACCTCCGTCGGAGGTAAACGCGTTAATCCCGAATTACGAGAATTTCTATATATAAAATATGTTGCTCCACAACCCCCTCTTTTAATATTAATTCCTCAGACTGGCCTCAAAAATAAAATATTAATAGCTATGTAGAAATATTACAAAACATTTATATTATCTATATATATAAAAGGACTTGTGCTGACTGACTGAGGTAAGACGCACGCAGAGCCGTAACCGCTGATGGTAGAAACGTGAAATTTGGGCAGATGTTTATTTTCATATTCTGGACATCCACTAAGAAGGGAATTTGAAAAATTTTAACCCTAAAGGGATGAAATAGAGGTTGAAAGTTTGTATGGAATTTTATTTTAATCTGTACCGATTTTTATAAAATTTGAAATTCAAACTCTTAAAAATATTTCATTGAACACGTGTTTCATGGATTTTAAGAATTCACCCCCTAAGGGTTCAAATAAGGAGTTGAAAGTTTATATGGAAAAATCTTTAAATTGCCACCGATTTTTATAAAAATTTAAATTCAGACTGTTAAAAATATTTTATTGAACACGTGTTTCGTGGTTTTTTTAGAATTCACTCCTAATAAGCGGGCGAAGCCGCGCGCGCCCTCTAGTCTCGTATATTAACAGAATGAAATATCCAAACTCAAACAAAATTAAAAGAAATGTCTTATTATGTAGAAAATGTATTGCATAGCAGTTGTATCTATCTTATTATAATAGTATACAAATGAAGCTTTATAAATATTGACTTTTAAATTATTAACTTTTAGCCCGGAGGCGGTAAATGTTATTATTTGAACTTATGCTATCAGAGCCCGCATTTGTATGATTTTCAATATATTATTTTCTCTTTATGATATTCAAATATTGATTTACTGAGACCAGTCGTGGTGCGGGGAAACAGGTGGGCCACTGTAATCGCGACAGGTTGTAGGTTCAACATTCACTCGATGAATTAAAATATTTAATATTTTAATTTCCTCGCTCTGGTAACGAGGCAAAACGCGGCGTCGAATCCCGTCGCTCAACACGCAATGTCACAAATATTCAGAAAGTGGAGAACGGAAGTATTGGAATGGATATCAAAGTGTTTTAACACTAAGTTCTCATGTTCACTTATGCTACTACGTGCGGGATACAGCGTGATGACCTATAAAAAAAAACAAAACTAGCACATATTTACTAATTACTAAAACAACCAAGTTTCTACCTGATTATAATATTTATTTATATAGGAAAAAAATAACATTCTACCTTCACGTTGATGATAAAGGAAAAGTATTGAGCTGTACGAGGGAGAATGCGACCGCGGCGGGTGCCAAGAGAATGCAATGCATGTGAAAATTGTTATTTCACCAAACATTTTCCACATTTACTAAGCTGGATTTATTAAGTGCATTACCTGGGAAATAATTTTGTGTTTTATATATAAATGACCTAACCCATGCCTCATATATAAATACAGAAATTAAATATTTATATTTATGTTTTATAGCGCTCGGTGTCACAGGTGGAAAACTTATTTAATATGAGCACTAAATGCTAACAGGAGAGAGAGAGAGAGAGGGAGAGATCGGGTGAACGGCACCGGTGGAAAAGAAATTTCTTCTCTTCTCACACTTATTATTTCATCGTGGAATAATTAAGTCGTAGGTTAAGTTTAAGTTAAGATTAATTTAGGTTTAAACAGATTGCTGTTTTTCTAACATTGAAAAAAGTAGTCTTAGATATAGATTAGTTTTAGATTTAATTTTGTATTTCAATTTAAAATTTTATTAATATAAGTTTATATATAAAAATCGTATTTTTTTATCAATTGCAGTATTTTCTTTCCGCCGAATTCTTGATTAACGTATTGCGTGTTAGGTAACGGAATTCAACGCCGCAATTTTTCACAACCTTAAAAATATGTTCATATCATCATCGTATACAACTTTTATTAGATATATATACATATGTATATACTTACATACAAATTTAAAACATTCTTGCTCATTGCTCAAAATATTAATAACTTACTACATAATTTCAATTTTAAACAAGCTTACATCATATTTTACAATACACGAACCTTACAAAACGAGAATATAATATTTAGATTAACAATAGACATATCTCTGTATACTTTACATACGTATATTGCTAGCAATTAAGATATATTAAAGCATCCCCCATACAACCAGTACGTAACAGTGGGGCGGGAGGCGTAACTAATACCAGCTTTATATTTCCGAATTTTCACGAACGAAAACAAGGATAACCTCGTTTTGAATAGAAATCACAAAAGAATATATTTTCGGGTGTTTCACAACTTTATTTATCGCTCACTACTGACTACATAAAATTTCCACTTCAGGTACTCCTGAAGTTACAGCTATCAAAAACAAATAGTAGCCATAAAAAAAAGCAATAAAATGATGTTCGTACTAATAATTCTGTAATAATATTCTTTTATAGTAATATTAACGTTTATTTTTATTAAGAATTCATGGAATAGAAACGCAATGGCCCATAGATGGCGAGTATATATATATTTTGGATTGTTTCCTTATGCTAATATAATATAGATTAATTCTAAATTATATAAGTAAGTATAAGGAAACCATTCCAATATACATTCCAATATACTATATTTGCTGTACGTGGGTAAGTTATGTAGGATGTATTTAATATATATATTAATTTTTTTTAACGAGTCTGCAATGTGAGAAAGGTGAACTAGCTAAGTAGAAAGTGACTGTGTTTTCCATAGTACATACCGTGGAAAATACTCCATTTTTTTGGTGTGGTAAGAAGCGTTTGTTTATATTAGACAATTTTTATTCCTGTATATCTCTATTCTCTTTATTTTACTTCGAAAAAGAAATAAGTATAAGCAATTATAAAATAGTTGGCAATAGGATCATATCAGAAATAATCTCGCACACAACAGCGTAGACCTAGGGGGAACCTAGTGATAAGACACTCCGTTCCTTTTTTCGAAGTAAAATAAAGAGAATAGAGATATATAACAACACAAATTGACTAATAGAAACAAACTTGCGCTTCTCACCACACCAAGACAATAAAAGTAACTTTAAATATAAAATAACAATCGTCCCTTCAAATCTTTCTCCAAAAGTTCATTCAATTTGAAGATTTCTGGAAACAATATAAATATATTAATCGATATTCACTCGGTAAAAATAAGCTTACATTGAACAAAAGTGCGCTGAGTGCAAAAGATATAACGCCTACGTGGTCGCCGTGAGGCTCTGGAGGTTTTAGTGATAGAAAATCGAGAAAAGCTTTTATAGTCTTGTACGTGACATACATATATGTTTAAACATTATGCTTCTTTTGGAAGTGACATATGACATTTGTAATTCTCCTTTTGTTTAGTTATTTCTCTAATTAAGGATCAGTTCAAAATAATAGTGTAAAGGTTTGTTTCTTAATAATAAGTTTTATTATGGCTGCATTTTTCATTCCACATAAAAAATATAGAGACATTCCGTCAAGTATATATTATAACCAATTTAATTTCTCTTTTATTGAAGCGTATATAAGTATGAATTTGGGTATGTTATACAATTAAAAAAATATTATGTTTATGTAACAAAAAATATATTATGCTTATTGGCCAGAACGCTTGAACGTGTTATCAAAGAAACGAATACAAAATCTAATTCGTTCATAATTTTCAATATGTTTATAATAATAACTTTATCTAACTAATTATAAATGTTAAAGTTTAAATTTAAGTAGCTATTTCAAAATATAAGAAGTATGTATGAAATATTATCAAAATGTTTAATATAACAGCGATACATACATTTAACAGAATATTGAGAGAGAGTTGATCCAATACCGAGTTACAACGAAGTGAGTGGTATCTATTTAAATAAAATTTGGCATCCTCGCACGTTATATTAGAGTCAAAATCATAATTACTAAAAAAAACTAATTGTTGTCAACATGTCAAAAATGGTGAAAATAAATTTTGTTTTTGAATATATGTACCAGTAAAATTTTTGAAAGATTTAGTTTTCAACGAAATTTTACTTTTTAAAATATATGAAACGGTTCATGTTGTATCGAGCTATAGCAAGGTAGGCTGAGAGAACCTAGTGTTACGACACTCCGTTCGCACGACGACGACCTCATCGCCGCAATTTTTCTTGTGATCAGGCCGAAAAGATAAAAATAATTCATTACCCCGACTGGGAATCAAACTCACAACCAACGCTTATACAATTTAAACGAGATATTACAAGTAAATACATCATTTACATCACGTAAACGTCGACCAACCACCGTACAGCACTAAAACACAATCGCGGTAATCAAAAGGCCGTATCACGTATGAAAATCGTATTAAGCCATGGGGGTTTCAAAAGGCAAATGACCGCTCTAACGAGGGTACTATGCATAGAGTTCTCGCCATACCAGTTTCTATGGGTCTAAGTATAATAATATTAGTGACATTAGTTTATCGTGGTCTCAAACTTTAGTCGGCCAATTATTCGCATCTATTCATGTACCGCTTCAAATGATGTCTATAGGGGAGATTAGTGCGAAAAAACGGTTAAGTGCGAGTCGGAGTCGCCCACTGAGGATTCTGTACCAATTTTGAGGTTTATAAGGCAATGGGATGTACTTATATAAGTCGACAAACCTGTAGGTTATGGGAAGTACCCTATGGGTTGATTGTGCGGCGAATTTCGTATAATTGATTATGTAGACATAACAGCTTGTTTTCTGTGCTCTCAGAGATCATAGACCTGAATATTTGATATTAATTTCAGCTTGATTCAACAGCCGTTCCTCACTTTCCGCCAAGTTCTGGAGACATTGCGTTCTAAGTGGCGGAACTCAACGCCGCGTTTTGACTCGACACCAGAGCGAAGAAATGGAAATATAAATTTAAATAAATATTTCATTTCCTCGAGTGGGAATTGAACCCCCAACTAGTCGCATTTACTGTGACACTTTGTGCTACGACTTACCTCTATGGCGTATATGGTATTTCGCACTCAAATTTTGCGACATGTAGGTTCCACGACTGCTTACTCCCAGCAATATTGTTGTATGAAAGCTTACGCTTTTAACACGTTGATAAAAAGTTTTGCTTATATTGAAATTCCATATTACAAAAGTTTTGAACGTAACGGCATTTTGAAAGTTATATTAAATTAATATTTTAAATTTTATATACTACCTTTTTCGTGGTATGTGATTTTATTCTAATTAACAAATCGGATCCATGACACATGAGACAAAATAATATGTAAAATAATAATGTTTAACATTTGCCGAACGTGTAACTTAGAAATGAAATAATTTATATAAAAGTAAATATAAGACCTAACTTGTTTTTTTTTTTCAGCTTCACGGTATATCCCGCAGATAGCAGGGTAGGCAAAGGGAATCTGGGAACTTACTGTTAAGACAATCGATTCTCATCAATACATCTCTGTTATGTTCGTACGTTACGCACTGTTCGCCGAATTTTGGCGGCATTGCATATTGAGTGTTGGAACTGAACGCCGCAAATTGCCACGTTACCAGAGCGAAAAAATTAAATCAATTAAAAAATCTGCTTCACGCTGTATCACACAGCAGAGAAGGCAGAGGGAAACCTAGTGTTAAAACACACCGTTTCCCACTTTTCGCCGTGGAACTTAACGCCGCGCTTTGCCTCGATACTAGAGCGAAGAAATGAAAATATAAATATTTCATCTCCTCGAGTGGGGATCGAACCCATAACCAGTCGATTTTACAGACACATTTTGTGCCCCGCAACTAGACTCTGTGAATAATTAATATTACATTTCCTCGAACCCACAATCCGTTGCTTTTGTTTACAGTAGAAAGTTTGTGCTCCCGCGCCACAACAGATCTAACATGTAACATGAGAAAAAATAAAGTATTTATATTTTTAATTTTAAAGAACTAGAACCTTAGATTACTAACTTAAGACGAGAGGACTATCGATGATTCAACGCTAGTTTCTCATTTTTGTGCCCCAACATGGGCTTATAAGTAGAAATAAATATTCCTAAAGAAATAGCCCACCTAATTAGTTTAAATTAAAAATCAAACACTTATAAATTTCCCACTTACAAATTTCAAATGAATTTAACTGCAATTTTTTTAACTTGACAAATTTGTCGCCAAGAGCCACGTAATGTACCTATGTATGATTTTAGGGTTTCGTACATCCAGAGCGGAATCCTTATAGGGTCACTTTGTCGTCCGTCTCTCCGTCTGTCAAGATCATTTATTTTGAGTTCGCGTGCAAGTATCAAGCTGATATTTATATCAAATATTCATATCTATAGTCCTTTTTATAAGAAACGATCGAAAAACGATCAAACATAAATATAATTCTTAGATCTACACTCATCATATTTGGCACGAAGTGAGAACTTACAATACAAAAAAGGATAAAGCCAATTTATTGATATTTTACTGGTATTTAATAGAAAAAACTCACAACAAAATTATTACTACAGTAAATTTTATACAAAATATCAATGTGGCCTACAATCTTGAAATTGATACGGAACCCTCGGTGAGCAAATCCGACTTAAGTATAAGTCGGATTTGCTCACCGAGGATCAGTTTTTTTACCAGATAGGCGTGAAAAATACATCGTAATGGCCACATTTTAAATGTAGCACGCGTTTAGTTGGAGATAGATGTAGCGAAATATTCTTTTCGAAAGGGTAAATTTCACCCCACCCTCCTCATTAGTGGGACCCTGTGAATGAGCGCGCATCTCGTTTCACGTCTGCAATTCACTGTTCTAACGTGAACATACTCCTTATGGCAGCTTTTCTACATACTTCAATTTAATTTGGAAAATTTAATAAATTTGCTTATTTTAATTTTGATGGGAAAATTTTGGCGTTGTGTTTTTTTTATAAGGGTCGTTGGTTTTTTTTTATTATATATACTTACATGAACGTATTTTATATGTTTACACATACAGGAGTAAGGGCCAGTCGTGGCGCAGAGTAACAAAGTTTACTCACTCTGGTAACGTAAAGCACGGCGTTGAGTTCCGCTTCTCAATACTCAATGTCTTTTGAATTCGGTAAGGTTCGGAAGGTAGGGAACGGACGTGCCTCACTAAAGCCGAAGTGTCTTAACACTAGGATAAGGCGTGTGAGTGAAGGAAAAAATAAATAAATGAGTATTGTTTAGAAATTTTTGATTCTCACACGGATATATTGAAGGCTGATCTTAATAGTACCTGTTAGAAACAAACAACATTTTGATAGGTTTTAATAACATCAGGGCCTCTCTGTTTATAAGACTGCTTGAATCTCTTAATAATTTTAAGACAAATTTTATTTATTAATATAAATTACTAGAATTAATGAAGGATTCGAGAATCATCTATAAATATATTTTTATTCCTAGCAATTCTTTTAATTTATACGATTTCTTTGAAATTAAAAATATGACTAATAAATTATACTATACTAGTACTTAACTCTAAACGAATGCAGAATAAGCGAAAAAAAATGAGGTCTCGTCGTAAGCAATCACGTAATGACAGACAGACATCACACATTTCTCGTCCTAGCCACATCCTGTTGACCTTTGTTGGTAATTTTCCATTAATCACTTTCCGCGATATAATCACATAGCTTAGATCTAGTTATTTCACAATCGGATATATTATGTGGGTCTGTGTAATACTGTTTGGTTCCTCTAACCGCATAATCAACTTTTTTATTGCAGAACTGACTTTATTACCGATAGAAATTTTATTATATAACGCGGATATACATACTTGTACTGAATTACGAAGTCAATTTGAAGCATTTAATTATAAATACATTTGCAATATCAAGCATGTATACGGGATACATCTCGCATATAACTGGGTAAAGATAGGGAACTTAGTGCTAAGACACTCCATTGCCTACATACCGTCAATTTTTGAGATTTTATGTGTCTTATTATCAGAGCGAAAGAAAATGAAAAAAACAATCCTCAGAATACCATAGAAGCCACAACCGTCGTGCAAAAAAATACGAGTAATACAAATTAGACACTCTTTTTAATAACTTGATGTTCTTTTTCCAATCATGTTCCTTAACAGCGTCTCTACTAGCAGTGGTTTCCGTCAGCTTTCGACAGAGAAATGGCACAGTAAAACCTGCTTCCAGCAACGACATATTCCTACTTATTTACATATCTATATATATATATATATATATATATATATATATATATATATATATATATATATATATATATATATATATATATATATATATATATATATATATATACGTACTTCCTATATAATAATAGAAACAAGTCATATAAAATGAACAATAAATGATTACATCAGTCCATGAGAAACACAGAAATAAAGTCAAAATTCATAACTTTGACTCCAGCAATCAAATTAGAGTTGTAATTACAAATTTTCTGAGCATATTAAACTTTATTCGCCCCGAATTTCTTTTGCCAGTACTGCAATAAACGTGAATTAGGGATATAATTTGGAAGGTTTTATTTCTACTTGCAAGTTTCACCTGCGAGGCTTGAGTTAATTTCTTTGTTGAGAAGAATTAATATTTTTCTTTCGCCTTCGGCGGAGCGTCACCTCGTGCCTTTTGCACCCATTACCATTAATCTTGTGGGAGTACCGCTAAGATAATATTCTCGAGGTTCCCTTAGAAAAAAACACTATCCAACTTAATACAAAGATTCCACGAAATAAAGCTGCAAGTAATTGCCACCTCTCGTTGCTTTTTCCTTCTAAAGAGGTCTCGTTTAATGTTGTTGATTTTTTTTTCTCTTGATAGTAGTAAAGATTTTTTTACAGATATTTTATTGTAAATTGGCCACCTATAATAGAGTCGTTAAAGTCGTTGGGAAAGATTAAGAGAAAATTAAATGGACGCGTCATTTCATTTTCTATTATGTTTTTGCATTATTTAAATGAAAATGTTGGTTTCTTACAATGTTTTGGTATTCCCTGAGTAACATTTCAAAATCCTACAGAGTATAATATTTATATTTAAAATGTGGACGTTACTGTTAAAGTAAGGTCCACTTTTGTACTTAGTATGTAGGTACACGTTTTTAAATATTTTTAAATATTTTTTCTAATTACGTATTTTTTAGGTACACGTTTTGTATGTATATAGTGTTGAATTGCTTCTGGTTGCTTCTGGTTTCATCATTCATTATGAAGTTAAGAATAATAAATATATGTGATATCTGATCTACTGCTCTATCTTACTTATTTGTAAAAAAAACAGAATCTATATATATAAAAGGGACAAGTATCTGACTGACTGAGGTAAGACGCACGCACAGCAGTAACCGCTGTGCGTAGAAACGTGAAATTTGGACGGATATTTAGTTTCATAATCTGGACATCCCCTAAGAAGGGACTTTAAAAAAATTTAACCCTAAAGGGATGAAATAAGGGTTGAAAGTTTGTATGGATTTTTTTTTAAATCGGCACCGATTTTTATAAAATTTAAAATTCAGACTCCGAAAAACATTTCATTGAATACATGTTTCATGGTTTTTTAGAATTTATCCCCTAAGGGTGTAAATAAAGGGTTGAAAGTTAGTATGGAAAAATCTTTAAATCGCCACCGATTTTTATAAAAAAATAAATTCACACTGTTAAAAATATTTTATTGAACACGTGTTTCGTGGTTTTTTTTAGCCACCAACCAATAAGCGGGCGAAGCCGCGCGCGCCCACTAGTATTCTATATGTATCAAATAGGAACTTTTAAAAACTTTTGCTATATATACAACATGAAGTATACTAATAACTTACGTAAATATATAAATACATAAATACCATAGAGGCCGTCGTGGCGCAAGGGCACAAGCGTGTGACTGTAACGTACCACGACGGCTGTGGATTCGATTCTCAATGGGAGGAAAAAAGTATACTCTGGTAACAAGCTAAAGCGCGGCGTTGAATCCGCCACTCAACACTCAATTCCAGAATTCGGCAAAAAGTGGGGAACGGAGTATCTTAACACTAGGTTCCCAGGTTCCGTCTACCTACCTGCTATGAGCGGGATACTATAAGCTTAATAAATAATAATAACAAATATTACATAATCAACTGCAGACATTTTGCGAACAAACATCATAATTTCGATAAATGCGTAGAAGTATAAGCGTGAGCTATCGGCCAATTTAAAGTTTTAATAGTGGCGAACGGTTACCGCGCGGTGCGGGCGCTTATGTGCCTCGGGCGAATAATCCGAACTAGCCCTTAGAATATAAATTAATGGAAATGTGAAATGAGATCTGTATATATCAAAAGTACCTATAATTATACTTATTTAGAAAACGTATAAAAATTTGAACGTAGCGGGACTCGAACCCACGCCTCCTGGAAACCGACACAAATTCAAATTTTTATACGTCTTCTAAATAAGTATTTTTCTTTCCTACGTGTGAAATAACACTTTAAAAATGTTCAAAAATACCTATAATTTATATGTCGCAGAGTATAAATACGGAACGTCAAATTGTTTGACTTGGGTGTATTCAGAGGATGGCAACACTGTCAGTTGGCAATGTCAATTGTCAGTTTTTAGGGAAGTGGGGTGTATGACGCGTCGTTCTTATAATAGTGGGAAACAGCGATGTGGACTGCACTTCTCCTTCGAGTGGCATACTAAACAGTTATACTAAGACGTCATCTGACTGCACCGCGTTCCGAGTATGAAGGAAGACCTAACGAGTCAGGACTGCCTGCCCAGGCCCACGTGCCCCGCTTCGTTATGGTCTCTATGTAAAGAATTGAAAATAAAAAAATCTCACTTTTTATTGCTCTTTTGAACTACTAAGAAGTGTAGTTTTAATGAGACTTTTTCAAAATTAAAAAAAAAATATTAATTATGTGTTTTTTAAACTTCTATGTAATCGAAAACTACTCTTGTTACCAGTTCAAAACTGCAATAAAACTTTCAATACTGCATTATATATATACTGCATAATATAATACTAATATTTTCTTAAATATATGTATTAATTTCGAAATAATGTAGAGATATATACTCAGGGAGATATAAGCAGCAATAAATGTAACCTTATATATAATAAAAAAATATATATACCCTTTTTTAACGTGTATTTTTTTCAGCATAGTAAAACGTTTATATAAAGTAAAATTTATATTAGTGTGTAACATTTTTGTTTAGTGACTCATCTAAGGTCACTTTTCATACAAGCTTGTACTTAGCGCCAAACTAACCCCATTTTCATATTGTTGTAACGTTATTAAAGTTTATATTAGACATTCCGGAAGTTGTTTAAAACTAAGAAATTAGCCGCGCTAGGTGCTATTTGGAAGGAACTCATTAACCTTTTATAATTGCCTGTTCATAAATAAACGGTATATGAAGGAAATATATAAATAAGTAAATACAGGCAATACTAATATAATAAACAATATTTTAACATATTAAAAAGTCGTTTATCAAGATTATTTATTTCATGATCGATTGGAGGTACCTATTAAGCTAAAATTTATATTAAATAGTTAGGTCCCATGAAAAACAGGATAAACCTATAGGGTCCTTCCCGTGGACCTATAGTTATGAAATTTGGCACAAACTGAAAACTTACAATGCCAATGAAGGAAAAATTTCGAAAAGTGGAAATAGTAAACTTAAATTTGTCAACTTTTATAAGTAGTACTTCCCGTTAACCACAATCCTGAAATTGGTACGCACCACAACAACTCGCACTTAACTGATTTTTTATATATTAAAACGTGGTTTCTTGGCATTAATGTAAAATAATTTCATCATCATCAATGGCTGTACTGCTCTCTATAAGCCCAGGCCTCGTCCAACGCTTTTCTCCTTCCCTCTCTATTAAATGCCGCCGCTTTTGTTTAGTTTTTAAAGCCGAGAATCTTAAGATCTTTGGTAACTCTATCAAATCATCTAAACTTTGGTCTTTCTATACGGCGTTTACCATCTGGATTCGACTCAAGCAATCGTTTAGGGACCATACAACGTCCGATATTGTCTATACGATGAACGTGACAAAACCAAGATAGTCCATTTATTTTGATGAGTTTCATGACGTTATGGTGTTTGTACAGGTCATAAAGTTGATGGTTACACTGAATCCGCCATGCACTGTCTTCATAGATAGGGCCAATAATGTCATCATATTTTATTGTAAAGTAATTAGTTTTTCGTTTATTTTAATTTTTAAACTGACATCAGCGTTGATCGTATGTGTTTTACTTAACAATGCGTGACTACTACCAAATACCAAATAGGTATGAGCAAAAACAAAATTCTGGTACCAATCACATCGGAAATTTGGGATAAAATGAGATTTTTTTTTAATGAAAAATAGCACACAAAATACTACTTTCAATTTCAAAAGCTATTGACTACTGTTTTTATTTCAGCTTCACGCTGTATCTCGCTTGTGGTAGGGTAGGCAGAGGGAGCCTTGTGTTAAGATACTCCGTTCCCCACTACACAGTTATAGCTACAGCTACTAACTATTCAGTTATTTTAAGAAAATAAATTTGCATCTATCCATTTATTATTATATGTTATTAGGTAACGTACGTATGCATAAAAGAAAAACCAAACATAAGTAGAATAAAACATAAAAATATTCATACGAGTTTCTATTCCAAAACATGAAGAGTAGAAATCATGACGGCGTCAAAACGTCTAGGTTAGAGCAAATCCAATTTTATAACGCTAATAAAAGGCAACCCAATTAAAGCGGAAGGTTTTTACGGACGGCTCGTCTGTAGAGCTGTAGAGCCCTCGAGTCGAGAGCAGGAGCGCCACAGGTCCAGAATGTAACTGTTGCTGCAAGCCGGAAAAACTGGTAACAAATGCACGAAGTTTTCGATACTGAAATAGTTGGATTCGTTTTTTGGATTTTAATTGGGAAATTTTTCTAATATGAATGTGTGTGTAGAATAATTTATCTTCGCTTTTATTAATAAATGTGAGTAGTTAAGAGGAGCGAATCGCTTGATTTGTATTTCTAGCAGTTAGCAGTTATAATTTCTGTCAAAATTTATATTTTTTGACAAAAATTTTCCAAATTTACCCTGTATTCCGCATTTAGGAGGGTAACCTAGTGTCAAGACACTTCGTTTTCTAAATATGGCGGCATTCGACAACAAAGTCAAATTTTGGACATCTTTCTTTGCCTAAGCTCGGAATGAGTAAAGTACTCGAACAAACACACAAATAATCTATATAAGAATCTTATAAAAACCATATTAGCAATCATTAAGTTCAGATATCTTGTTCTATTAAGAAAATCCTACAAAATATCCATAGACAAAAAAAGCTTGTTATATAATCAAAATTGTTAAAATTAAACATCGGCTATTAGGTTAAAAGGTCACTATCGGGACTGTTCTATTAAATTTTATTGTTATCGTTCTGATTTCATTAATTTTTATACATTTTGCTCATAGAATATACTTATTTTATTTTAAACTGCTATCAGATTGCTGTTATTATTATTATTTTATTTCCCGGTTCATATCAAACCAAAGGTCTAGAAAATAATATTTTAATTAGTCATAATTATTATTATTTAAATGGAAACTAGCTCTGTTCTAACATTTAAATAAAATAATAAAAATATAAAATTGTTTAATTTTATAATACAATTAAGTTTTAATACAGCTATTAAGTTAAATATATTTTATATTTTAATATTGTAATTTAATAGTTAGAACAAAAAGATTTTACAAAACTCATAATGTAATAAAATGTGTGGCATACTTATTTTTAAACATTTATATATATTAAAAACCAGTCTATTTTCTATTACGTTGAAATAAATTTATAATTATTAAAAATGTTTTTTACTACGGCTGACTTTATATCTTTTGCACTATTGATTTTTGAGAAGTCATATTTTTTTTCCAGCTTCACGCTGTATCACGCATATAGTAGGGCAGAGGAAAACCTACGTGAGGATACTCCGTTCCCCACTTTTCACCGATTTTTCGGGGCATTGAGTGTTGAGTGGGAAAACTCAACTTCGCGCTTTGCCTTGTACCCAGAGGGAAGAAATTAAAATACTAATAAATAATAAATAAATTCCCCGAGGTGGGTAAAAGTTGTAGGTTCCAACCTACAACTTTTACTTATAAGTAAGTGAGAGAGTCATAATTTTTTATACTTATTTACTTTACTGTCTTGTCTGAGACACTACGTTTCCTACTTTCTGCCAAATCACAAAAATATTAACGGAACGATTATGGGTTTCATTTCATTTCAAAACATTAATATTACAATAATCAGGTATCGGGAAGTTTGTAACTTGTCTTGTCTTGGACGGTTTCCAAAAAAAGCGCGGGTTCCAATCCCGCTACGTTAAAATTTTTAAACGTTTCTAAAAAAAGCATTTTTCTTTCTTAAGTATGGAATAACACTTTAAAAATGTAAAAAAAATATAACTTTTTGAACCCAATTACCACGTTCGCCACGTTGCAAATAAATGATAAAAAAAATCAGCTTCACGCTGTATCCCGCACACAGCAGGATAGGCAGAGGGAACCTAGTGTTTAGACAATCCGTTCTCCTGGAGGCATTGCGTGTTGAGTGGCAGAACTCAACGCCGCGCTTAACCTCGACACCAGAGCGAAGAAATTGAAATATAAATTTAAGTAAATATTTCATCTCCTCGAGTGGGGATCGAACCCACAACCAGTCGATTTTACAGTCACACTTCGTGCCGCTGCGCCACGACTGGTCTCAAATAAATGATATTTCATCGATAACCTGTAGTTAATCACAGTCTTTTATCAATCAATATTAATCATATGCCGTTGTCGGACACACTTCCAGTCCTAGTTAAAATACGTTCGGCGCTATTAATGGATACAAAGTGTTTTCCAATAATGCACTTTGCTATTTTCGTTTATGATAAAACATGTTATTTTATTATTGTATAAAATATTGAAAATGATGTGAGTATAACAGTAGAGTAAGAAGATGCTATTACTTTTTAAAATCTTGCTTAAGGCTTTTTAGTAAGTTCAAATCTTTATTTTACCAGTTAAGTCTCTTAGTATTTTTATTTTCGTTTTTAGAGTAAATAATTAACAGTTGATTTTATTAATGGTTATTTAATTGTTAATTTATCTATGATTATATGGCACAAAGTGTGACTGTAAATCGACTGGTTGTGGGTTCGATCCCCACTCGAGGGGATGAAATATTTACTTAAATTTATATTTCTATTTTTTCGCTTTGGTGTAGAGGCAAAAGGGCGGCGTTGAGTTCTGTCATTCAATACGCAATGCCTCCAGAGTTCGGCAGAAAGTGGGAAACGGAGTGTCTTAACACTACGTTCCCTCTGCCTACCATGCTGTGTGCGGGATACAGCGTGAAGCTAATTATTATTATCTATTATAATAATAATCAGCTTCACGCTGAAAGAAATAAATTAAAAAATATTTTAATATGTAACATTTTCATGTACAATAGATAATTACCTCAAGTGCCATTAAACTACAGCTCTTTATTTTACATTTAAATACAGTAATTAGACCAAATCAAGTAATAAACCTCAAAATACCTAAAATTTATGCAATTTGCATAATGCTCTATAATTTGAATGTAAAATATAATACAGTCAAGGGCAAATACTTTAAGAAGCTGGTCACCTGGCCTCACCAACAATTACAAAAGTAGGTAATTATTATTAAATATTATATTCTAGTTACTATATAGTTTTGTTTTGTTTTATTTTTTTTTTCTTTTTAGGGTCCCGTACCTTTTAAGGAAAAAAGAAACTCTTATAAGATCCCTAGCTCTATTGTCCGTTGTACGTCTGTCTGTCTGTCAAGAGTTTTTATCTCAGGAACGCATAGAGCGATCGAGTTGAAATTCAAACCATATACTCAGGTCTATAGGATAGAAAGTATACCTAAAAAATCGTATTTCTATATTTACTTAAAAAAAGATATGGCCGTTTAAATCAAAACGTTTAAACAAAGAACGTGAATCTAAATAATAAAAAAAGTACTTCCGGATGACCTAGAATTATAAAAATTGTCAACTAGAGTCTACAGGTCTTCAGAAAAAAAACCGAAAACTATGCATTTGTGGATAAATTCAAAAAAATTATGGCCATAAAAGGGAGGCGAATTATGGTATTTAAGCGGCTAGTTCAAGTGAGTATCAGATGGCTCTGGCTAAGCTAAGCCTGAATTTCACAAAAAGCACAAGACCTTCAATTTTGTACGGATCCCTCGGTGGATGAGCCTGACTCGTGCCTGTCCGGTTTTTAATTTACAGCACAACTCTGTATTTCGCATGCAGCAGGGTAGGAGCCCAATGTCTTTCCCATTTATGCAGAATTCTGAAAGCATTTCGTGTTGAGTGATGGATCTCAACGCCGCACTTTGTCTCGTTACCGGAGCGAAGAAATGGAAATATTAAGTATCTCATTTGCTGTAGTAGTAAGTACGAATCAAAAGCAACCTGTCGTGTTTACAGTCACACGCTTGTGCCGCTTGGCCAATGGCTGACCTCTTTTATATTTTAAAAGACCAAAAATAAAAAATCTATCATTGTACAATTTGGAGAGATGAAAAATAAATTATCATTATATATGTGTATTACTTAATCTCCCTTGAAAATTTAATAAAACTATAAATATTTAATTTCATTTTATATGGTGTAGTTCTAGTGTCGAGGAAATGCGCGACGTTGATTTCCGCCACTCAACACGCAATAGCTCTAAAATTCAGCAGAAAAAAGGTAAAGGAGTGTTGAACACTAGGTTCCCTCTGCTCACCCTCTTGTATACGGGATACAGCATAAAGCTGACAAAAAAATGTATATATACATCTTATCCTCCTACCTACTTATGTAATAGGTGTTTGAAATTTAAATTCTACGTAATACTAAACAAGTTTCCCAAATAGGTCATGGATCAAATTCGGCTGGCATAGTAATTAAGTAACAGGTACCCCGATTAAACCTAAGCCCTAATAGTTTATTCAGACTATTCTATAGGTAAATTTATTTCAAGTACTTATTTAAAGTACGTGAAGCCAGTTGCGGCACAGTGGCACAAGCATATGACAGACAGGTTGTGGGTATGATTCTCACTTGATGTAATTAAAGATTTAATATTAATTTCTTCTCTCTGGTAACGAGCAATGTCTTTAGAATTTTTTGGAAAGCAGGGACCGCAAGTGTCATTATGGGAACAAAGCGTTTTAACATTTGGTTCCCAGGTTCCCTCTACTTGTTACGTGCGAGATACAACGTTAAGTTTTAATTGTTCCATTTTCTTCCATGTTGGTTCAATGTTTATATGTTTAAAAAGTATTATACTTATTCAAGTTCTTTAAAAAATTATATAATTCATTTTATTTGATAGTCATATTGGCTTGGTGTTCTTATAGCTAGTGAGTCTGCTAGTTAGTTCAAAGGATAGATAGGTATTTCTACTGCGGCGAAGTACATATTCAATTTATTACCAAATTTTGCTTCACTTTGTATACTGCACATAGCAAGGAACCTGGGAACCTAGTGTTAAGTAAAATAATAAGTATTTTCATTTCCTCGCTCTGGTAGCGATTTAAGGCGCGGCGTTAAGTACTGTTACAAAACACGCAAAGCGTCGATAATTTGTCGGAAAGTGGGATAATGTCTTAACGTAGCGTGAATCAATTCAATAATTTTAATAATAATAATAATATTATAAGATTATTCTCTCTGCATACAGTCACTTATAATGTGCGACTATTGTTTACAGTTTAGCCTTTAAATGCCAAACATAAATTCTTGACCTAAGCCTAAGTGAAGGCTTTATTTAAATTCTGAATTTGATCAAATAAACGACTAACACCATATTTAGAAAATTGACTTTACATTGACAAGCGAAATCATAATTATTTATAATACTAATGACTTCTATTTTAATATACAGATGTTTTTATTTATTATGTACATAATGTTTATATGTATTTTTAATATTTATCTTGCATTTCTGACTTTTTAAGTAATAAAAATAAAAAACATCTTGTTTTGTTGAATAAGTTTTTATAATAAGTGAATAATTTAACTAAACAATTAAAAAAAATTTTTTTTTTTGAGCTAGTCGTGGAGCAGAGACACAAAGTGTGACTGCAAAACCGACTGGTTGTGGGATCGATCTCCAACCGAGGAAATGAAATATTTACTTAAATTTATATTTCCCTTTCTTCACTCTGGTGTCGAGGCAAAGCGCAGCGTTGAGTCCTGCCACTCAACATGCAATGTCTCCAGAAAACTCGGCAGAAAGTGGGGAACGGAGTGTCTTAACGCTAGGTTCCCTCTGCCCACCCTGCCGTGTGCGGGATACAGTGTGAAGCTGATTTTTATTTTATATTTTTTGTGGAACTTAAAAAAGTGTCACATAAGGTTAAAACTAAACCTTGTATATTAAAACACAATAAAAAAGGACAGTAAAGCAAAATTGCCTATTTAGTTGCAATATACTATAACATTCAAAAACGACTTTAAAACATTTAACCACAAAATAAATTGCCTTTGTCAGCATTCTCGGGCCGCGCAGTCGACACTGACTAGGCATATGTCACGGTACCTGAGTTCAACATTTTGGACATCACCAGCCTATATAAATAAATACAAATCAAAGCCTGTAAAAATATTTGAATTAATAAAGATTTATATATATATAATATTACGTCACCATCGAGACCTTGTAGGGAAGTGTGTGTTAATGATGGAAGGTTTGCTCGTAGGGTTCCCTGCGACGTCGCTTCCACCATGAGCACCATACGGGTGCATATGGTTAAAGCAACAAACCGAGGCAAAATTATTTTATGCCCAATACAGTATTGATATTTATACTAGCTACTTTTTAGAGCGATGAGGGTTCAAAATACTCCGCTTTCCACTTTTCTCTCAATTTTAAACACACTGCGTATTGAGTGATAGTACTCAACGCTTCATTTTAAATAATTTGTACCGAAAATTCTGAGTGGTGATCGAACCAACAACCATAGCGTTTACAGCCAGATAGTTACCCACTACGGCACCACGACCTTAAAGATGCCAATTTAATGTCATTATATAAGCAAAATACTCTATATATTATACTAAAAACATAATCTCTACAAAGTTATCTTATGCCAAACAAGAATTAAGCCTATACAGTGTACATATTAATAAAATATACCAACGTAGCATTGTTCGAATTAATTAAATGAGTTAACGCACGTGCGAGTATGCGCACGCGTGAAGCTTACGCAACGTCGTACGTCCTACTGGGAACCAGTTATTATTACTAAGTTGGTAATATTATTTTTTAAATATCGTAATTTAAAAAATATATTAAAATTATTAAGCTCAAAATAGAGTAGTTTATCTATTTTTAGCTATGATCTTTAATAATTGATAACTATATAGATTTTTTTTAACATTTGTAAAGTGTTGTTATTCCACACTTAGAAAAAAATATATTTATTTAGAAAACGTATAAAAATTTGAACGTAGCCGACCTGGTCGGTTACCAGGAGGCGCGGGTTCGAGTCCCGTTACGTTCAAATTTTTATACGTTTTCTAAATAAGTATATGTAGGATAACTTCTTAATTGATAATAAAATATAATAATATTTTATTAAAACGAGTTATGGGGGCATTTCGTGTTGAGTGGCAGAACTCAACGCCGCGCTTAGCCTCGACACCAGAGCGAAGAAATGGAAATATAAATTTAAGTTAATATTTTTATATATTTATACTATACAAACGTACAACATTCCATATAAATTAATTATAAATAATCTACAAAACAATTTGAATATGACTTACTACCGTGTCCAATTTAGATATATGACTATTCAATTGATCAATCAATCAAGGGCTATCAATTTTAAATGTTTAACAAATGGCATATGGCCACAAAACATGTTTTATCACTTAATTAAAACGAACACGATATCTTAAACATGATTATATCATAAACAAACTTGTCGAATAATTTCCTTGTATTTTGAACAGAGCTGCCGAAGCTGTCCTGCAACTCTAATATTAATTAATACAACTCTAAAGTTACGTGGTTTCTCCAATTATTAATTGATGGCTGATTGCTTTGATTCCGTGACAGAGTCCGTCGTGCCACAGGGGCAGAAGGGTGTGACTGTAATGAGGCTGTTATGGGTTCGATCCCCACTCGGGGGAATGAATTATTATTTATTAATATTTTTATTTCTTCGTTTTAACACCAAGGTAAAAGCTCGGCGTTGAGTTCCACCTCTCAACACGTAATGATTTGAAATTCGGCGGAAAATGGGGCACAGAATGTTTTAATATTAGGTTCTCTCTGCTTACACTGCTATATGCGGGATACAGCGTGAAGCTGTTTTCTTTTAGTTAATTGATCAACTAATGGAATTAAATTTAGAAAAAGCCTATACGAAGCTTTAGTATAGTCTTTGTCTAAATGTAATTTCATACATAGATAAGAAACCATTTGACCATTATGTATTGAATGGTGGGACTCAACGCCGCGCTCTCTAAGGAATCAAACCGAATCATGAATCACTCTGTTCCAGTTTCCCTCTTCGATTAGATAGGATTTGAATACAAAACAATCATACGTTAAAGTACCACTACAGCGTTTCTTTGTTTTGTGCCATATACTAATTACATTGCTAAATATTTCACTCAAAATGACTACCAACATTTTAACATTCACATTAACGTGTGCTACATTTAGAGCTTAATAGTCGTATTTGATTATTTTTGCTGTATAAATCTTTACTAACTGACTTTACTTACGTTACTTGTATTCACGTGTTTGTTTAAAATTACTGTCAGTCACAGATAAGATCGATATCTCCCAATTAATTTTGATAAACAAGAAGACTGATATAGGCTAAATAAAATTATTAATAATATTTTTTGTGACAAAAAGCTTACTTATAATACCCACAATATAAGTCCAAAAAAAGCTATATTATTATTATATAAGTGAATTAAAGTGTATGTATAAACTAAGAAAAAAGTGTAATTTTAAAAAATAACATATATAACTAAACTACATTTTAATATATATTAAACTGTAATAGTTTCTTTAAAAAAACTCTCTGTTAAACCGTAGCATTTTTATATCGTAGAAAAGGAAGAATAGAATGCTTACTGGAATTTATATTATTTTAAATATATTACATACAAATTATATCGACTTATCTTAATAATTACCATCGATTCTTTCCGTAAGCATTGAAAAAATATTTTGACCTTATATGTATGTCAAAATGTTAGACCAGTCGTGGCGCAGGGGCACAAAGTATGACTGTAAAATTGACTGGTTATGGGTGCGATCCCCACTTGAGGAGATGAAATATATATTTAAATTCATATTTCCATTTCTTCGCTCTGGTGTCAAGACAATGTACGGCTCTAAGTTCCGCCACTCAACACCAATGCCTCTAAAATTTGGCAGAAAGTGGGGAACGGTGTGTCTTAACACTAGGTTCCATATACCTACCCTGCTGTGTGCTGGATACAGAGTGTAGCCGATAAAAAAATATATACCTATGTACAATTTTTTTTTGGACTTTTGTAGTAGCATTCAAATCTTGGCACGTACAAACAGATTTGTTGGAAACAAAGTAACATTCGTGGACCAATCAATTAGTATCGAAAAACTGCCAGTTTGTTTCATCGTGACAGATTGATGAATAAAAAAAATGTAAAGCTATTATAGCTATAGCTAAGTCCTATAAAAAATACATTTATATGTACATAATTTATTTTTCCTCTAAAAATGTCTCGCTATACTACAGATTGGCAGAAAAGACCTGATCATCATAACCAGGTAGTATATCTTTCAGATAAAAAGATATTTGTAATTAGTTTTTATCTAATTTAGAACTCACAAAAAATCGAAACAATTAATTCTATGTCAATAACAAATTAAAAATGTACCAATAACTTTTGACCGATATTTATATAGTTTCACATGATTTGTGAGCTTTTCAATTATAAAGATCAGCGTAAGTTTTGGCACGTATTTGAAAATCCAACTCCATACATAGAAAAAATATAATCACTATACAAAACCAGCACTGTCATCTATTATAGTCATTTTTTGTAACCATATGAGGCCGGTCGTGGCGCAGCGGCACGAAGTGTGGCTGTAAAACCGACTGGTTGTGGGTTCGATTCCCACTCGAGGAGATGACATATTTACTTAAATTTATATTTCCATTTCTTCGCTCTGGTGTCGAGATTAAGTGCGGCGTTGAGTTCTGCCACTCAACACGCAATGCCTCCAGAATTCGGCAGAAAGTGGGGAACGGAGTGTATTAACACTAGGTTCCCTCTGCCTACCCTACTGTGTGCGGGATACAGCGTGAAGCTGATTTTTTAAAATTTTTGTAACCATATGGCCGAATAATTTAATTATATATATATACAATTAATACCATAATTAATATTTAGACCACAATTACAACGTTTAATACTAAAAAGGTAAAAAAACTGTCAAACCAGTCCATTCTAATAAATTTTGTATGAACATAATTGTAACAACTTTTTTGCAATTAATTTAATGTATAAGCCACAAAGGATATTTTCTGGCCTGTCAATAATGAACGAGAAACAGCATTTAGTGTTAAATAGAATTGAGCCGTGCCCTAAAATTACGGATTCGTAAAATGGAATGGCTGTCCTCGAACTTATTTTGGTATAATGTAACAAAGTAGTTTGTTTTCATATAAAAATGTTTTATATTGATTGTATTGATAATATGATAGGCCGTTGTGGTGTAGAGGCACAAGGGTGTAAGTGTAACATAACGGTTGTGGATACGATCTCCATTCGAGGGAATAAATTAATATTTTCATTTTTTCGGTCTAGCACCAAGACAAAACAGCCCAGCATTGAGTTCCGCCACTCACGACGCAATGACTGGAAAAATTACGGAAAATGCGGAACGGAGTGTCTTAACACTAAGTTCCCTCTGCCTATCCTGCTGTATGCGGGATACAGCGTGAATTTCCCCGAGTGGGGATCGAACCTAACATAACCATTATATGCCATTATATATAAGCTATGAAAGTTTTGTATATTAAAGAAAATATTGAATAAAAAATATTATCAAGTGATAATTGAAGCTATAACAGAGAAGATATAATTATCACTTTACCACACCACACAATTTAATTATTCAAATGTACACGAAATAATTTGAACTAACACGAGGGGACGCTTAAAATTATAATATAAAAAAAATTATAACATCAATACGTCACTATTATTTTCAACGTACAATAAAAAAAACGCCCTACAACCCCAAAAACCAATAGAATCTCTTAAAATAGCAAAACACAACAAAAAGAAATCAATACTAAAATTATCTTAACTTAAAATTCAAAATCCAAATGCACTCTGTTAATGTTGGTTATATAATCCCACTGACGGGCATTGAAAGCTCTCCAGCCAGGTAATCCAGGTTCCGGATACGAATCAGCCGTGCAGCTTTATCACTAATCTATCTAAATGTAATACAGTAAATGCGAAATGCATTTGGATTTTCTTTGTATAAGACCTGTATGCACATTTGTATCCATTAAATCATTTTTCGGTTCGGTTAAAGCTATTTTGTGTAAGTTATTTTGAATAATTAGTGTTAGTTTTCGTTGATATCATTATATACTGTCATATTTTTAAAAAAATAAGGTCAAGTGTGCCGCAAGCGTGCAATTGTAAACACCACAAATTGTGGGGTTCGCTTCCCAATCGAAGAAATGAAATATTTTTTTGCTGGCTCTGGTAGTGATGCCAATGCCCTCTGAATATCCTGATATATGCGGGATACAGCGTGAAGCTGTAAAAGAATTTTTATTATTAACAACACTACGAAGGTGTGAAGCGTACAATGATAATGAATTTAATTAACAATATTGGACACGTTTACTTAAAAAAATGTATAAAGCATTGCCTTTGCTTTGAGAAAAAGCTGCGATACACTAAATATATTAATAAGATATTTTATAACCATAATATGTATATTGTTCAAATTATTTTTGTAACAAAATCCCAAAAAGATTCTCACAAAATCTCATTCAATGGCAAACAAAGTCTTATCAAGCAAATCTAAAGTCACAAACAACATGTAATATAGACATATCATTTATTCATTGCAAATGTTTAGATAGTAAATGTATTCAGAAACAATAAAGCCGACGACGCTATGTAATCAACTAATTGTGGACTCGTATACGACAGACGAACGTTATTCTAATGCAATAAAGCATTGAATTACATATTAATTTATCGAAATCTTATTTAGTTTTAATATCAAAATGATTTCATGTAAATTTTGGTGGGCATGGCATGGTGGGTAGTTTTGTCTAATAGGTCGAGATCCCATTGCTTAAATCTGTAGGGATCTGGTTTTTTAATGAAACTTATATTTAACAATGATACGTGTTAACAGAATAGATTACAATAGCGTTGCCTAGAAGAGTCCTGCCGCAATCACCTTGAATTATTTTTTTTCGTAATTCATTTTTGAAAAAAAATTCCCTCATATGTGTATTATGTGAATCCCACATAATTTGAAAGAAAATCGCATAAGGAATTGGAAGAACAATGGTTGCTAGCTCTTATTCTGCCGCAAGCCCAGGGTTGCCTGGTTTAAACAGGTCACTTAATGTTAATAATTAGCACTCATGTGTATTCTTAATGAATTATATATCAAATTGGAGCTTATTTTTTTCTTAACACTACAACACAGGGTTGCCATCATTTGAAATATTTTATTTCGGTTCCTTTTGACTGAGAATAGACAATGAAATGCGCGGTCTGCCTTATGTTTGAATGTAAAATATTATATAATAGTAGGTCAATCTTAAAATCAATGTTCAAAGTCATTTTCCATATTTTTTTGAATGTAATTTTCCATATTTCCTAATTAATAAAAAAATATACCTTCTATTATATAATACTATAAATTGGACAAGAAACGTTTTATAACTCTAGGAAAAGCATTAATATGAAAAAATAATATAATTAGAAATATTATAAATAAAAACAAGCTTAGGTAAGCGAAACCACGTTCCAGTCCCTAGTTATTTGATAAATTAATGAAATACAAGTATAGGCAAAATAAGCGTGAAAGCTTATCCCTTATTCACAAATAGGAGTCAGTGAACCACTGTCATGTCGCCGTGACAAATTGACAAAGCCATCGTATAAACAATTGAAACGATTCAAGATTTACACAATATACATATGTCATTTATACAAATAATTACTCAAATGAAAATGAACTCGAAATTAACTTAATATATTAATCAATTAATGGTTTCAGAATCGTAACTACTTCTATGAATTAAATATATATAATATTGAGGCCATCGTGGCGCAGGGTTTCAATCGAGTTGTAAACCGGTTCGATTCCCACACGAAGGAAAGAAATATTTAATATTTTCATATATTTATTTTGGTAATGATGGAAAGCGCGGCGTTAAGTTTGGTGAAAAGCGGGGAACGAAGTGTCTTAACACTAGGTTTACAGCTATATACGGGATACAGCGTGAAACTGAAAAAATATATATAATATAATAAAAAAACTTAATGGGTTCAATCTCTAATCAGAGAAATAATTATTTTCAATTCCCCTCTCTAGTACTCAAATAAAAAGTAATATTTTATGCACTAAATATTTATCTTTTATCTTCTATCATAAACATAATATTGATTATTTAAAGCAAATGATGAAAATTGTCTTTAATACTCAATTTAATAATATATTTACATTAACATAAAATATATATATATATATATTTTAAATCAGAATTCTGGAGGCAATGCGAGCTGAGTGGCGGAACTCAACGTCGCTTTGCCTCGACACCAAAGCGAAGAAATGGAGAAATAAATTTAAATAAATATTTTATTTCCTCAAGTGGGGATCGAACCCAAAACCAGTCGCGTTTATAGTCACACTTTGTGCCTCTGTCGCACGACTGGCCTCAACAGTGGCTGGCTTAACATAGTATAAGTAGGTCAGCCTCACGCTGTATCCCGCACACAGCAGGTTAGGCAGAGGAAACCTAGTGTTAAGACATTACGTTCCCCACTTTCTGCCGAATTCTGGAGGCATTGCGTGTTGAATGGCAGAACTCAACGTCGCGTAAGGTATATTAGAATAAGTAGGTAATATTAGAAAATGCTTCAAAGCCCAACCTCGAGCAATGTTACATTGTACGACTACAAGTTACGTGTTAAAGCTTTAAACGCTTAGCTTAGCTTAACTTAAAATGTTATAAACTTCGAAACCACTTTAGTTCTTACTTCGCCGACTTTTTCAAATAAGGACAAAGTTCAATTAACCTATTCTGGAACAGTTTATAGAATTATTTACGTTGTTTTCATATTTTACACATATTCTTCGACTTCGCGAAGAAAAATTCTAATAAACTATCGAAAGAAATGATGAATGGGGTTTAAATACCATACTTATCTATACTTACAATAAAATCGTAACGAATAATCTGCACATGGAAGTTATATAAGAAAAAAAAATATTGGGGACCTTTATTAATGTAGTAGAACCCAAAACAATATTTTTTTTTGTCTGTTTGTCTTTGTGTTTGTTATCGCTAATCTCAGAATTGACTAAACTCATTTAAATGCAGTTTTCACTATTGGATTCTGCCAAGCTTCTGTTAACATAAAGAGTTTAAGTTATTACAGTCGGTCCAAAAATATAAAACAACAGGGATTATAATGTACCTCCGGTAGACGGTACTTTATCGTATATAAATAATGGAAAAATCTGAAAAGTAAATATGTATGAGTTATTTATTAGTTCATTTTATACTTAATACGCTCGCAAACTTAAGTTTATTAACTTTATTGGCCACATCATCAAAATTTATAAGGCATTCCCAATCACAATCCTGAAATTGGTACAGAACCATGTGTGGGCGAGGCTGACTCGCGCTTGGTCGGTTTTCTCTCAACTCAAGCGGGCGTAGCCGCACGGGGACCGCTAGTATATACATATATAAGAATGATGCTTTATTATATGACAAAATTCCACCAACATAAATTAAAATGTGAAATAAAATAATTATGCACAATACAGAGCGAACAACTTTATAGTAAGTTAAGATCCCAATAATAAATATATCAGTCATTAAAGTTAGTTTAATAATTTAGTATATTATTTTAATTCTCTTTGAGTTTCACGCTGAATCCCGCACTTAGTGGAGTAGGCAAAGAGTGGCCGTTCCCCATTTTCCGCTCAATTCTCGAGACATTGAGTGTTAAGTGGGGGAACTCAACGCCGCGCTTTAATTTGTTACCAGAGTGAGGAAATGAAAATATTAAATATTTAATTACCTCGAATGGGAATCGAACTCACAACCGTGACGTATACACGCCTTGACGGCCTTAAAATTTTACACCATCTAAAAGTGCAATGAAATGAGAACTTCGTAGCAACTTTTAGAGAATATAAAACATAGCATAACTTTGGTATTCAACTTAAAGTCGATAAAGAATTTTATAAAATTACGACAGTTGTAACTTTTGCAAAATAGTAAAAGAAAAATCAAAAATTATATTCCTTTGGGGAAAAGTCTTTAAAAAAGTTTATTAGACTAGAGATCATTTTTATATATTTTTAATGTATGACTATACAGTGTATATGAAGTACGTTCTGATACGGTATTTTTACATTCTTGTGACGATGATGGAAGGATATCTAACTATAAATTCCTATCACGATTAATTTTGCTACAAATACAATTAAATTTTTATATTTTATTTAATTTGCTTTAATTAAAATTTTCTTAGGATTATTGTTGTAACAACAATAAAATATAAGTTTAGATTATTTCTCTAATATCTCTTTAATCCTTAAGTATAGTCAACTAAGCACTTTATATAATTTTACCAAACTTACTCTACAGATTTTCTTAAATTATTATCTAAAAACTCTTTTGTTTTTCACAATCAAAACCAATCAACATCGACCAATAGAGTCAATCGACAGGATCAGTTTGACAAGAAAGGTAAGAACAATCCATGGACAAAGTTTTCACGTAAAAGTTCCAATTTGACTTACCCACTCTACGATTGGTTTACGTATCCAATATGAAAAGTTTGGGTAAAGTTGACACATCGAAACGTATCTTATATTTATTACAAATTTAAATCATTGAAATAGCTATGGATATATTTCGTCGTGGCGCAGGGGCACAAAATGTGACTGTAAACGCGACTGGTTGTGGGTTCGATCCCTACTCGTTTAATTCTCCTCATTTAAATTTATATTTCTATTTCTTCGCTCTGATGTACAGGCAAAAGTGCGTTGAGTTCCGCTACTTAACACGCCATGCCCCCAAAATTTGGCGGAAAGTGGGGAATGGAGTGTCTTAACATTAAGGTCCCTCTGCCTACCCTGCTGTGTTCGGGATACAGCTAGTATTGAGATAATGTTTAGAAGCTATACTTTTAGTTTATCTATTCACGAATTCAAGTAATTTTACAGTAAATTATGACGGCAATTCGGCTATAGTAATTGCAACATGTCATGTCGAGAGCATCACGACCAAACGACTTATAAAGCCTTAAAGGATTCCAATGAAATGAATATAGTAGCAGGGCTAATATTATATACTGTGATATTCAATGCTTAAATGGCAAGTACTATTTTATAGCTTCACGCTTGAATTCAGAGGGAACGTGGGAACCTAGTGTTAGGAGACCCCGTTCCATATTAAGTCACGTTTGTTTCCCATTTTTCACGAAATTCTTGAGAAATTGCGGGTTGATTGGCGGAACTCAACGCCACCTCTTTACTAGAGCGAAAAAATGAAAATATTAAATATTTTATTACCCCGTGAAAGTTAATTCCACAACTGTCATGTTTACAACCGCATTCACATGGTCTTGCGCCACCACAGCTTAAAAAAATCCTATATAAGACAGGTTTCTAATACCTTTTGTTAATGTCTTCGTATGACAAAACATTTAAAAAGTGACTTCCCCACCAATCTGTAAAGTAATATGACTGTTTTCTTTATTTATTTCCGCTTATTGCAATAATGTTGTTTTATTGAACTTTGTATATCTTTGAAATTGCATAAAATGTTCAAGTTAGTAAATAAATAATATTAAATTATAGAGTCCCATTATTTATTAAAAAGTAGTTTTATTCGTATTGAGGCCGCCGTGGCGCAAGGGCACAAGGATGTGACTGTAACGTGACGATTGTGGGTTCGATGCCCACTCAAGGGAATTAATTATTATTTATTAATATTTTCATTTTTTCGCTCTGGCATCAAGACTAAAAGCCAGGTGTTGAGTTTTGCCACTAAGCACGCATTGCCTAGAAAAAATCGGCAAAAAGTGGGAAACGGAGTGTCTTAACATATGTAAGGTTCTCTCTGCTTACTCTCCCGTGTGCGGGATGCAACGTGAAGTTGATTTATTTAATTATTTATTAAAAAGTAACTTTATTCGCGTATAAAATGTATAACTTCACAAATCTACAGCTTATCACATAATATATTTGATAGTTGAATATAGTGCACCACAAACGCAAGCGGCCCGGCGTTGATTTTCGCTACTCAACGCGTAATGCCTCGAAAATTTCGGCAGAAAATGAGTCACAAAGTGTCTCAACACTAGATTTCCTCTGCCTACCTTGCCTGTGTATGGAATACAGTGTAAAGTTGATTTATTCAATGATTTATTAAAAAAATATTTCCATATTTACATAAATCCTATTGGTTTTATAAGATAGCTTGATCTCTAACTTTTAAAGAAATAAAGTTGTGTTGGTGTTAAAATATATGACTTCATAGATCTGTAGTAACTCTAATATATTTGATAGTTCAATATAGTGAACCTCGAACGCAACCGATACCTATAATAAATATCAAAGGGCGTTTCTCAGGCCTTTGTGCTTAGGTGCGGTTAAAGTTGCAATTGTTGTGAGATTGGCATATTTCGTAAAAGTAAAGTAGTATCTGTGTTCTTTAATTGCTTAATAGTTGGTCTTCGTGGGAGAGCTATATCTCCAAAAACATATTATTTTAGTAAATACTGTAACTTGTTTACAGTAGAGTTACTATAAAAGAAAATAATTCTAATGAAAATATTGCCAGAACACCAGTTTTGTGAAATAATTTAGTTAAAATTACATAATTATTATACATAAATATTTAAAATAAAAATTAAAGTTCGATACCTATCGAGAAAATGAATTATTTTTATTAATATTTTCATTTCTTCGCTCTGGCACCAAGGCAAAAAGCCCGACGTTGAGTTACGCCACTCAAAACGCAACGCCTCGAAAGAAATCGGCAGAGGGTGGGTAACAGAGTGCCTTAACACTAGGTTCCCTCTGCCTACTCTGCTTGCTATGTGCGGGATACAGCGCGCAGCTGATATTTTTTTATAAATATTAAAGCGCCTACTAATGTTAACCATTTTCTATACAACGAAATTTCAACAAAAAAAATTTCAATATTCAATACTATAAGCTTCACCATGTAAAACCCGACACCTACACCATAAATTTAACCTGCAATTAATCAAACCTAAACACTCCATTGTCATACGATTCATATTGTTTATCTCAACTGAGATCTTCAACGTAGCGACTGGAAAAATGGTTGGAGCATGTGCTATTTGTCACCATCAATCATTGATAAGGTCACCGCCACGGCTGTCTGCCCTCAGAGTAGGCTACTGCACAGAACATTTGTGAACGGAACTTTCAATTCACGTAAAGTAGACTAAGATAATAGATTATATTATTTTCGTAGTTTATATAATAATTGAGGCCAGTCGTGGCGCAGCGGCACGAAGTGTGACTGTAAAACCGACTGGTTGTGGGTTCGATCACCGCTCGAGGAGATGAAATATTTACTTAAATTTATATTTCCATTTTTTCGCTCTGGTGTCGAGGTTAAGCGCGGCGTTGAGTTCTGCCACTCAACACGCAATGCCTCCAGAATTCGACAGAAAGTGGGGAACAGAGTATCTTAACACTAGGTTCCCTCTGCCTGTCCACCCTGCTGTGTGCGGGATACAGCGTGAAGTTGATTTTTTATTTATATAATAATAAGACTAGTGGTGAAAGTATCGCGAAAATCGATAGTGTGCGGGTTATGGTTTGATTTCCATTTGAGGATATGAAATATTTAAAATTTTCATTTCTTCGCTCTTGTGTCGAGGTAAAGCGCGGCGTTTAGTCCCGTCTCTCAACGTCTAATGCTTCCACAATTTGGCGGAAAGTGCAGATTGGAGTGTTTTAGCCTACTCTGACATATGCGAAATACAACGTGAAGCTGAGAAAGAAAGAAAAAAATATATAATAATATTGAACGGAGTGTATTAACACTAGGTTCCCTCTGTCTACCCTGCTGTGTGCGGGATACAGTGTGAAGCTGATTTCATTTAATTTTAATATTTATGTGAAGTAAATTTATAGTTGTTAATACAACTAATTTTCATATAAAATACAAAATGTGTGGAGATATATATCTTATATCAAATAACATCCTCATATAAAAACTATTCTATCCTTTACACTTTACAGACTATAAAACCACTACGGCCAACATAATAAAAATCCATATGATTCTTTTGAATCGCTTTTATACTAACCCTATAACATCTTCGAGCTTAACTTCCAACCCGTCGTAATAGGTTAATCGGGGCCATGTTCTTGTCGTTTTTCCTTTAATAACAACGAAAGTCTTTCTAATATTAAAAAAATAATCTACTTAAATCAGTATGCAGAGGGAACCTAGTGTAGACACTCCGTTCCCCACTTACCGCCAAATCCTGGAGGCATTGCGTGTTGAGTGGCGGAACTCAACGCCGCGATTTGTTTCAACACCGGAGCCAAGAAATAGAAACATAAATTTAAATAAATATTGAATTTCCTCAAGTGGGAATCAAATCCACAACCAATCGTATTTACAGTCACACTTTATGCCTCTGCGCCACGACTGGCCTCAATATTAATATTAAAAAATGAACAAAAGAATTTAGAGGACCTCCCTATAAACAAGACAATACCCAAAGAATTAATTAGCCTTTCATTTCTATTATACAAAATCTTAGAAAAAAAATATTTTCTCACATACTTATTGTGCCTTTTGTGTCGGTTATTAGGTAAAACCAATCACAATGTGTCAATATCGCGGTACTCGTACATACTCAACTGCATACGTGAGTTAGATGTCAATTTCTCACAAGTGTTGCTTAAAATTGAAATATTCTGATATATTTGAACGATTTTCACATGTTTACACAAACTAAACTTACTCGTGTAAGTTGTGATGTTTGTGTCGCGTGAGGCTTTTTTGTAGTTTTACACTTTGTGGGGAACAGAGTGTATTTACATTAGGTTCCCTCTGACCACTCTGTTATGTGCAGGATATAGCGCGAAATTTATCTGGTATATAGCAAGGTAGTAAGTTGTATAGCGTAACTTAAACCTGTGTTTTGTGTTCTTAGATCTGGGAAATAAAAATAATTCACTTCTCCGGGATGCTCACAAGAGAGGCACGGTGTTACGTTATTTAAGTGTATATATTTTAAAAAAGAATTCTAAATATTGATTACAAGAAATTAACATATCCTTTAATACATTTAAATCATAAACCTTCCACAACAACATACCACAACTACGCTAGCTCGATCCTACAAAAATCAAACCGATTGTTGTTCACAAGTTACAATACCTAGCACATCAATATTTACGGCTGAAATACAGACCGGAGTTCAATAAACTTAAATTTAGTACCGAAAAGACTTCGCCCCTTTTTTATCGACAGTATAGATTTTCATCGACAATGGTAAAGCGATAAATTGATTGTACTACTTTGTTATTGCCTATAGTTTTTATGGGTTGATTTTAACGTTAAGCTTATGGGAGTAAGTCTTATAGGAAGCCATATAAAAGTTTTCTTATTTTAGTTTTAATAAAACTGAGGCCAGTCGTGGTGCAGGGGCACAAGTGTGTGACTGTAAACGTGACAGTTTGTGGGTTCGATTTCCACTCGAAGATATTAAATATTTAATATTTGGTGTTGAGATTCGCCACCCAACACACCATGCCTGCATCATTTGACGAGAAGTGGGGAGCGGAGTGTCTCAACACTAGGGTCCCCCTGCCTACCCTGCTACATGCGTAACACAGCTACAAGCTGGAAAATAAATTGGTGCCATAGATGCACCTATAAATAACTAATACGATTACCGGATAGAAATATATGTCATATTTTCTACTTTACTAAAAATTACATTACTTTCTACTTTAGTTAAAGATTAATTGAACACTAGGTGATTTATCTAATTAGGAAGAGTGCCATATTTCAAGTTATTATATCGTAGTTTTCCTATCGACTGGCCAAAACACCATAGATCTGCAACTGATGTTAATGCAAGTATAATACATTTTATATATGTACATATATGTATAATACTATTTCGAAAAATATAATATCTTCTGTTTTTTTTTCATTATCACTTAATTTTCATAATTAGTGAGTTGAAAATAAAGTGATTCGCTACTATCGGTCAACACTACTTTCTTCACTATTACCAAGACAACGTCTTCTAATAACAAAATCATTCAACTACATATAACCTTAGTATTTAAAAATGAAGTAAGACCAACTAATAATTCATTAATTTATTTATGAAAACGGACGCAGGCGCAACTTCGTCGACACCTCGCCTCACAGCATATAGCCGCTTGCATTATTCAGAACATTCATTCTTGTTATCTTAGCACTCAAAACTTTGTATACACCACTCGAAGTGAAGTCACGAAAATAATACAAGTTCGCATATTTCTGTGACATTGTGAAAATATTTTGTGTCAACTGTATAATAAACTATAAATAAAATTAAAACTTTAAAAATAACTTTCTACGAGTACTATAATTTATGAATTATTTATTCTGCAGCGTTGAGTTACGTCACCTAGCAGATTATAGCAGAGATATAGGAAGATATCATAATAATACATCATAATAAAACTACATTAACATACAAACCAAGGGAAATAAGGTGTAAGTATTCCTTCACATTTTTTTATTTAAAAGAAAGAGGTAAGTAGAAACTTACCTGCATAAAATATAATACCTTAAACCTACAATAAATAGACAAATTTGTAAAATTTCTGTTTGTCTTTGGAAATCTTTTCAAGAAAATTTTATATAGTGTCATGTCACCATTTATAAAGATATAGTTTAAAAAAACAGGCTATAAATTATATAGAAAGTATGGAGTGAGAATAAAAGTAATTAAAATGTGTTAAATGTGTAAAAAAGTGGGAGTGTCCTAACACTAAGCTCCTAATGTCTATCCTGCTACTTGCGGGATACAGTGTGAAGTTAAAAAAAGTTATCAAAATTGCCAATGCACAGCAATACTAATATTCAACACATCGAATATCTAGACATATAAAAACATCCACTCCACAAAATACTTAAATCCTAAAGATTTTCCGCTAGTGCTAGTTGAGCTCAATTTACCTCGTCGGTAAACTTACTTTAATATTTTTATATACACCATTTTAATGTAGATAGAAATCATCTTACAAAGCTTGTTTTTAATCGTACTGTTAATGCAATAGAGGCCAATCGTAGCGCAGGGGCACAAAGTGTGACTGTGGAGTCGCCACTCAACACGCAATGCCTCCAGAACTCGGCGGAAAGTGTCTTAACACTGGTTACCCTCTGTCTACCCTGCTCTGTGCGGGATACAGCGTGAAGCTAAATTTTTTTACGCAATATTTATATTTTTTAACAGAGACAGTTCATTTTGTATGGTATACGAGGAATTTGATAGCATTCTTTGTTTAAATATACCATACGTTTGTATGGTATATAACAAAGAATGCTATCAAATAAGCCATCATGTAATCTTGTTTTTTTTTGCTTCACCTCTATCCCGCACACAACAGTATAGACAGACACTGGGTTCCCCAGTAATAAGACACTCTGCTCCTCACTTTCCGCCGAATTTTTCGAGACATTGCGTGTTAAATGGCGGAACTTAACGCAGGGATTTTGTCTTAACGTCAGAGCGAAGAAATGAAAATATTAATAAATAATAATTCATTTTCTCGTTACAGTCACACACCTGTGCCCCTGCGCCACGACGGCCTCACACAGTTTTGCTATAGTCAAGATCTTTGTGAAGGCACTCAATTATTGTTGTTAGTTCAAAATCAGTCAATAATAAGATTATAGATTTTTTCAATACGAGTGTTTCCACAGTCCGGCTAAGTTACTTGCACCGACGTGACAAGATGGTGAAGAGGCTGTAGGTACCATGCAACACATTTTAAGAAAAGCTATAATATTATGCCGTTAAACATAATGTTGAAAACGCTGTAAACGCTGTAAAATAGTGGATTTGGTTCCCACTGAGGGGATGGAATTATTTTCATTTCTTAAATGTTACGTTGAATTGGGACACTCAATACGCAATGTTTCTTAAAGTAGAAAACGAAGTGCTTTAACACTAGATTTGCTATGCCTACCATGCTGTATACAAGAAACAATGTGAAGCTACAAATATTTAATTATTGATATTTATTTAGTAACTTTGAACTATATATAAAATATAAGCACAAATAAAGCTATAAACTTAAATTACATTATAAGTCTCGAGATTCGAGATCGAGCGTCGTCTGCTATTTTCATAAAATCACACGACCAATACCACTTATAAAACGTTTCACAACGTTACTTATTGTTTTTCGTTAAAATTGCAAAATAATTACAATAGTGTATGGCTAGATCACGTTGAATGCATTTATAATAAGAAATTGCATAAAAAATTATGTTTATTTCACGATTTCTCATACAATTATGAGGCAAAAGTATTAGTAATTTTACAATTTTTACACTTAAATTAAAATTTTAACAAGCAGATAAGCTTAAAATTTGTTTGTCTATCTATGTATGTATACATCAATCAAGAAAGTTTTGTAATCCTATTTGGATGTAGTTCTTGTACTCCAATATGCCGACGACAGTACGATTACTATGAATATAGTAAGAACCCTGATATCCTTTTCATTTTCCGACTATCAAATAACAAGAAAAACACTTTTTTCTCTTAATTTTTTTTTATTTTTTTTATAATTGTTTGAATCTTCTTACTTTCTTCTTTTGCTTTTCATTTTTCTCTCTTCAAAGATGTTACATTTTGGATGACAGAATCCAGCGATGCTTTTTGTTTACCCAGACGGGAGAGTATTTCCCCATTTTGTTATGGTACGAGTGGCGATGAGTTTCGTCACCCAAGAATATCTTGATTATGCAGAAAATGGAGAACTGAATATATAGTCACTAGATTTCTTCTGCCTGCCTTCCTTACTAATTGCTTGAATTGACAATAAACGGACGTTTATTATAATTTTACCTTTTAATAACATTCCACGCTAATAATATACTTACAAAGAAAATTCAGTCAGGTATAGTATTTTTAATGAGAACTGTCTTTCTATTATTAAATATTTATATAACACAAAAGAGTACGTTTGTTTATATAAGAATACGTCGTGTCTTCGCGGCGAAACTTGTTGACTACACACGTCAATATAGATGCGATTCACTTAACGTACATTTTTTTTCGCATTTTACCTTTCAATATGACGGTCTTGAATACGAATATCTCAAGAACTGAATAGAAAGAGGAAAGCGGAGTGTCTTAGCTCTTAAGTTCTCGCCTACCTTGCAAAACCTCAAGCTAAATATAAAAAAATTACACATTTCTAAACAAAAAATTAAGGCGAATTGTAGTGTAGATATATTATATTATAATTGAAGAGTTCAACGACCACACTTGTACTGTATTCTTGTATTTAAATATGCCATTAAAGTTTCAATGACAAAAGATCAAATTAATTTCAAAATCAATATTTTCTTATAGGTATTCATCATTTACAAGCACTTAAGAAAATTACTCATAACATTTATCCATCACGTTTATGTTATAATAATCACGATATACGTATAATTATAATTAAATGATCATCTCTATGTACAGTAATTGTATACGCCTTCATTAATAGTTATTTAAGGCTATCTATTATAATAGAAGCCAGTCGTGGCACAGGAGCTTTAGTGTATGTTTGTAAATGCGACAGGTTGTGGGTTCGATTCCAAGTCGAGGAAATGAGATATTTAATATCCTTATTTCTTCGCTCTGGTGTCAAGGTGAGGCGTGGCGTTGAGTTTCGCCACTCAACACGGAATGCCTCGAAAAAATTGAATAGGTTCCCTTATACGGGATAGTGCGTGAAGCTGATTTCAGTTCTAATTTAATTTATTGTAATAGTTGGCAATCGTGGTGTAGGGGCACAAGCGTGTAAACACGACAGGTTGTGGGTTCGATTCCTACGCGAGGAAATGAAATATTTAATATTTTCATTTCTTCGCTCTATCGCGCGTCGAGGCAAAGCGTTCAACACACAATGCTACTAGAATTTGACCAAAAATAGTGATCAGAGTGTCTTAACACTCCAGTTAGGTTCCCTCAGTCTGTTTACTTTGTTATGTGCAGGATAAAGTTGGAAAAAAAATCTATAGTCATCATTAAAACTTATTTAAGGCTAACTGATATAATATCTGTTATATTGCCCTTCAAATTTAAAACGGTCGTATCATTTCAATTTATTTTTATATTTACAGTAAAACCAAGGTAAAGTATCTTTGTTGCTGCATACATTAGAAGCGATTGTTAGATTTAACTCTTGACCTTTTATTGTAAATAATATGAATGACGTTATACCTCGTGGTACAGTTGAGATATTTCTTATTATTCACAATGGATGTGGGTTCAAATTTTATTGGAGTAATATTTTTAATAACGGTTTTTTTCTGATATAGTTGAACAAAACTTCTGACTGATTATTTTTCCGTTTTCAAATCATTATATATATTGAAACTATAGAAGCTTAAATAGCTTCTCCTTAATAATAACGTTTAAATAAACAATTATAGAGTTAATATGTATTAACATTAGCCTTGAACTGAAATTCAAACGGTGACATCTGACATGTAATCTATTAATAAATAGTTAACAATCTTATATATGTACGTATTTAGTTGTTGCATACGAAAAAAAAGTTTAACTTATTACGTAGGTATTATTGAAAAATATTCTTTTAATACAAAAAAAAGAAATGATTTAATAGAAGTAAATTAATATATTAGGTAATTTTGAAATTATTTTATTTATGTTTTTTAAATAAAAATATTTGTTAAATGTGACAAGCATATGTAATCTCATTTTTAATATGCAATAGCCTCGTTTATTTGATAAATAAAAAAAATGATAACGGTCACACTGAGATCAAAGCAAGAAGATTTATAGCAAGTTTAAAAGTATTCTCTTTGACATATAGCATTTAAGCAAAGCCAGAAATTGTATGATTTTTTTTAAATTAATAATTTAAAAAATAAATGTGTAGTTTAGTAGTAGCAGTAGCAATCCAAACCTAAGAAGACTGTTTGATGACTACTTTTATTGTTTTTACTTAAAATTTCGTATGTATACTTTTACCAAACAGTTTAAGAACAACTTAGAATATATTAATATTAGAAGCTAGTGAAGTTAATGTTAGATTTACTTATACACAATATCTTTATGTAATATCTTTGAATTCAAAATATCTTAACAGGCACGCGTGACCATGCCTTAACTTGACTTGAGACGCCACGACTTGAGACGACAATTTTAACAAATCATTAATTCTATTCCAGCATATTTCGCACCTAAATTTATGCAGAGGATAATACCAGAGGACATTCCAGTCGGTATCGTCCTCAAACTTCGAACTATAAATTAAGGTAGTTTTTGCTTTGCTTTGTTAGCCATCGGCCCAATATTAGTGGGATTGTTTCGGAAGTTACCCTCATAAAGCTGCCTCACAGACCCAGACGCCAAATAAAGTAGTCATTTAGTTTTATTTAACGCAAATCTGTTGAGTTTAAGTGATATATTTAAGTAAAGTTTTTGGAGTGTCAGCTCATGTGTAGTTAATATTTTTTTTATGTTTCAACTACGCTGTGTAAAGCGTGTTAAGACTCTCCGCTTCCTGATTTCTGCTAAATTGTGTGTTAAATGAATGCTGAACTCAACGCTGCCCTTCGTCTCGACACCAGAGCGAAAAAAATAAATATATTAAATATTATTTTTTCTCAAGTGGGAATCGAACCCACAACCTGTCGCGTTTACAGACATACATTTGTGCCCCTGCGCTCATTTTACTAAGTAATATCTTATATATCTTATTTAAATAACAAATTTAGCTTCAGCTGCATAAAATTATTATAACAAAAAGGATAGAAAATAAAGTTTTTTGTAAATGAAGTAGCAACATTACAGTCAAACTCCCAAGTTTGAAATCATATTGAGAAAATATATAGAAAAGACGCTATAAAATATGGCAATGTAAATGATTTTTAATCTCTAAAAAGTATACAAGCTTTTACTTTCTACAACGTAACTCCAAGAAAATCTTTTTCTATATATATTAAAAAAGACAAGCATTTTACTCAACAATTTCATACGAACTTTACCTTTATCTTATATTGTGTTTGTTATCCATATTTAAATTCCTATAAGTTTCAGTGTACTTATGCAAAAAACTTGAGATTTGCACGAAAAAGTAATATAAGAAATAAATTGCCCTTTAAGGAGAATCAACTGAGCTTAACTTCCTACGTATATTTGAGGAGTTCGTTCGGGTTAAGGTACTGATTTGAGGGAGACATGGAAAAGGTGGCGCTAAGTGAATAAATTGATATGACGGTATCAAGAGCGAAGTCTCTTTATCACTCTCATACATTTGCCTTCCCGAATAAGTGTATCGTGTTTAGGTATGAAGTTATACGTTTATTTTAGTAATTGGTTAATTGTGTCAAGATTAAAATAGAATAAAAAAAATCTATTCTGTTGTTTGGACATTTTTGAATTATAAATACTCACAATTAGATATTATGTAATTAATTTCTATCAATTGAATTGTTGTTGTTGACAGCTTACACTAATTCAAGGAAATTACTAGAATTAAATTAAGACTGACGCCAAGCTCCAATTTTATTCCTAGAGAACACAGAACTCAGCATCCATATAGATCTGCCATTTTTTATCAATGAAATCGAGAACCACGCAATATTAAATATTTAACTTGGCTCTCACTTCACATTTGTTTTTGATGGGATTACTTATAACTGTATTACCTATCTTAAATAACATATTGACAAATTATTGCGCTGTTTTTGTTAATGCTTTCTATATTTTATAATATATTTATTTTGCCGTTTAACATACAATGTCTCAAATACGCGCGGACGATGTCTGCCCTATATATAAATTTAAGCATGAAACAAAAAAAATCTTTTAAAAATTAGATTGGTGGTAATATAGCTATAGTAAGCATATTACCTACTAACATACCAACAAAATACTCTACAATTTCAATTTGTTTGAATGATTCTATAAATGTAAAACTTTACGGCATTCTCGAAGGTAGCGCTGCACCGCGGTAATATAATTTTATAGATTGAATTCTAAAAAATAAAAGGAACCACTTCCGAACCGTTTAAGATAAATATATATTCTTAATCTTATGAAATGTCAATTTAAGCCATTAAATTGTCTGAAAGAGGAAATTAGATCTCTTAACTTATCAACGTGATGAAATTACACGTTCTTTTCATATCTTTGCCACTAAATAGAGATTTAATTATGTAAAAAGGAAATTACATTCATATTTCTGATGGAACGCTTATAAGTGCTTAATGTTTTGTTCATTTATACATTTCTATGAAGTAAGAGCCTTGTGGTATATTGCTGTGATTGCCACACACGTGGTACTTTCGATCATAATGAATATATGAAATATTATATTTTTATCTAACGTTTTGTATGAAATAATTTATTTGCCATAATACAATTTTTTAGCTTCACGCTGTATCCCGCACACAGCAGGGTGCCTACCCTGCGAGGGAAGTTAGTGTTAAGACACTCCGTTCCCCACTTTCCACCAATTCCTAGAGGCATTGCGTTTTCCCCTCGACACCAGAGCGAAAAAATGAAAATATAAATGTAAATAAATATTTCATCTCCTCGGGTGGGGATCGAACCCGCAACCAGTCGATTTACAGGCACACTTTGTGCCCCTGCGCCACGACTGGCCTCTGGCATAATACAATTGTTATATAGAAATCATTTGGTTTTTTATCAGTCCCTAGATTTTATATTTATTTTATTCACCCCTGAAATCACAAAAGCATTCGTGTTTATTTATATATGTACTAGAGACTCAAACGCGGCTACGCTCGCTTAATCTTATTTATATATTATAGAGAAAGGATATTTTTAAATATATATAAAAAAAATCAGTTACACGCTGTATCCCGCACACAGTAGGGTAAGGAGAGGGAACCTAGTGTTAAGACACTCCGTTCCACACTTTCCGCTAAGCTCTGGAGGCATTGTGTGTTGAGTGCCGGAACTCAAAGATGCGGTTTGCCTCGACAGAGCGAGAAATGAAAAAATAAATGTAAAAAAATATTTCATCTCCTCGAGTGGGGATTAAACCCACACCAGTCAATTTTGCAGTCACACTTTGTGCCTCTACGCCACGACTGGCTTCTTAAATATATATATTTTTAATAAATACTAAATGTCGTATTCTAATATTATATGTCTAAGATATGTATAAAGTTCCATAATAATCGGATGAATATTTATGGTGTGAAAGCGTAACAAACAAACACACAAAACAACATATTTATAATATTAATATGATTTCATACATTTGATTACAAATAACATGGTAATAATAACGAGTCAATAATTTAACATAATTTCATTTATCATTTCTAATGCAATAAATACTTCCATAGCCATTATTCGCAAGATACAGGAAAACGCCGAGATCCCCAGATTTAAGGCGTGTGTTTCCCCATCAAGAGGGAGTGCAGTGACGGCTTACGCTCCAAATCCTTCTCATTAGGAAGGAAGCCTGTTTTGCAGCGAAACTCGGATTTGCAACGCCACATGTACTGTGCTATGCTTGTATTGGCTTAAACCAGATATTTTTTTTTCTAATCTTTTAATAATATTGAGGAAAGCGGCACGAAATGTGACTGTAAAACTGATTGGTTGTGGGTTCGATCCCCACTCGAGGAGATGAAATATTTACTTAAATTTATATTTCCATTTCTTCGCTCTGGTGGCGAGGCTAAGCACGGCGTTGAACTCTGCCACTCAACACACAATGCCTCCAGAATTCGGCAGAAAATGGGGAACGGAGTGTCTTAACACTAGGTACCCTCTGCCTACCCTGCTGTGTGCAGGATACAGAGTGAAGCTGATTTAATTTAATTTTATTTATTTTAATAATATAGATGTGCTTTTACATGTAAATAGATAGATCTTCTTTTTTTGTGTTAATACAAATTTAATTTCGTTTGTCACGATTCATTACAAATAGTTTAAGCTGCTTGTCTAAAAAAATAATATCTACAATTAAAGCAGTAATTATTTAAATTGCTACTATAATACGGTTATATTATTTATAAGATTTTATTTTCCGGTACTTTTTTTAAAACGTCCAATATTTTTTTTTATTTAAAGGAAAAAAAATATTGGAAATTTAGGATATCGTGAGTATGCCTCTAAGCGCTTTGAACATTGTGGGTTCAATTCTTTTTGCGAAAAATGAAATCTGGTTAGAAAAAGTCCGGCTTGAAATTCCGCCAACTAACATATAGTGTATTAAATAGAATTCAGGAAATTCGAAAAGCGAAGTACGGAGTGTTTCAACACTAAATTCTTTCTACCTATATGTGGGATAAAACGTGAATCTAAGAAATCTTACATAAGAAATTGAAAAGGCCGTAAAATTGCATGCAAATATTTTTTTCCAAATCTTCGACGTACATACAAATCTGCAGATTATACAAACAATAAAGTAAATAAAACGAAACAGAAGAACTAACTTTTAACATCTCCTTAAAACTTTTCTTGTGCTTAATTACATTTTCATTTATCTTCCCTTTAGTCCCCTAGCAATCGTGCAATGCGGTAAATTATTAATTTTTGTTTTAAATAAACAATCAAGTTTAGTTTGTTTTTATATTAAAATATTATAACCTTATATATTTTCAAATTTTATAGTTCTTACATTGTTTATAAAGTTGATATGACTACTTTGTAAATAGGCAGATATGCCTATTATTCACCTTTTTATATAAAAAAAAATTATTGTAAATTACTTTTGTCTTACACTCCCTCACTAAAAAAATTCTATATTAAATATAGATAATATACGAAAACATAATTAAAATTCAGAACTGATTACAATTCCTTATCGGCAAATGTCAGGTGATTCGCGATATTGTCAGCCAAATAGCTGCGACGCAGACACCTCCAGGTGCCTTCCAACGAAATTACAAAAGTTCCAGTCACATTCAACTTTGTTCATTTAAATTCTCATGATTTCGTTAGTATTCACTAATCGACTCGCTTAAAATATCTGTCGTGTCAAATATTATAAAATCTTTTAGTTCTGTTCTATTAAATTTTACGCCATTAATATTTATTAGAGATCAGTCGTGGTGCAGGGGCACAAGCGTTTCACGGTCACGTGAACGCGACTGGTTGTAGGTTCGATTTCCACTCGAAGATATGAAATATTTGCTATTTGTATTTATTCCCTCTGGTGTAGAGCCAAGGTATATGGAGGAAAGTAAGAAATGGTGTGTCTTAACACTAGACGCCATCTGTCATCCTACTCTATCCTACTTTATTTCATGTGGGATACAGCGTGAAGCTATGCTTTTTATTTTGTATAAAATAAAGATTTTCACTTCTTACTAAGTAAAAAGCAATATGGAAATAAACAAAAATATTAATCTGCAAATAACCTTTATTATATATTCAAGCAAAACTATTAAATATTAAATAAATAATATACATATACCATATATTAATAACATAAAATGAAGTGATTCTAAAAAGCCACGTAGTCCAAATTTACACTCCAGACACTTGCTTGATCCAGTCTCGAACGCTGGCCACACTAGTGTACACACCCGGGTAGCCCCTACGTGCACAGCCGATGCCATATGAAACAACACCGACTTGGATACCATCTGGCTTGATCACCGCTGGTCCTCCAGAGTCACCCTTAGAAAAAATAAATAAACAATCAGCTTCACGCTGTATCCCGCACACAGCAGGGTAGGCAGAGGGAATATAGTGTTAATACATTCAGTTCCCCACCTTCTGCCGAATCCTGGAGACGTTGCGTGTTGAGTGGCAGAACTCAACGCCGCGCTTTGCTCGACACCAGAACGAAGAAATGGAAATATAAATATAAGTAAATATTTCATCTCCTCGAGTGGGAACCGAACCCACAACCAGTCGGTTTTACAGTCACACTTTGTGCCCCTGCGCCACGACCGGCCTCAACTTGATTACCGCTGGTCCTACACCCTAGAGTCACCCTTACAAAAAAAAATTATATTATATTTAATAGTCTTTTGAGAGATAGTAGATCTTCTTAATACGTAACTCTGTAGTTTATTCCCCATTCAATTCAAAAGACTTCTTTTATCGGAATAGATCACTGCTATATTATATTATTTTAGCCTAATGCTGTATCCCGTATATAGTAAGCAGAGAAAACATAATGTAAAGACTCCGTAGATTTTTCGAGGTACTTAAATATAATAAAATTTATTCATTCTATTGGGAGTCGAACCCACGACCGTTGCGTCTACAGTAAAACGCTGAGTCGTATAAGTATATCTTTATTTTTAATTAATAAAATCAATCTTGAAAGAAATGAAGATTCCTTTAACAGAATAATAAACTTATACTGAAACGCTCAGTTCTATTAAGACAATCTAACTATACTATAAATGTATACTTAAAAACAGGTATGCTATTTCTGATAATCCAATGGAATAGCAATTTGTCACGCTCAGAGGGAAAGATTAAATGCAGAATTACTCAAAGTGCTGTTAAGATAGAAATTATCTTCAATTATCACTTTAGATTATCACATTCAATAACTTTTTGATCTATTATAGCATACTATATGTAAATGAAATAACTACATCAGAAGATATAGAATAAGGATTAAATTGAGAGCATTAACCAAAAGAGACGTCTGCCACGTACGGGATACAGCGTGAAGCCAACAAAAATATTAAAAAAAAAACAAACCTAACTATCATATACTTATTTTAAAAATTTACTTTACAATTTAAATAAATATTTTAAAATTAAATAACACTAAAATCCTGTCTAAAAACCAACCACTCGAATATAATCACGTACATATATCGTAATACATTTACACTTTATAAGATTTTCCGTTCCTAAATCTCTTCTGGAACCCTTTGAGGTACGAAGACGACATAAAGAGCACACTGTGCCTCTTTATAGCCTTTATAAACTCGTAAAAGATTCATGAATTATTTATATCAAACAAAGGTTTTGCAGATAAGCTAATAAATAGCCTAAGAAATGTACTGATAAATACTATATATTTATAATATTTGTTTATAGCCTTCTACCATAAATACCAGGTAATGTCAGTCATGGTGCAAGGGCACAAGAGTGTGACTGTAAACGCGACAAGTTGTGGGTTCGATTTCCATTTGAGGAAACAAAATATTTAATATTTTCAATTTCTTCGCTCTGGTGTTCAGGCAAAGCAAACGAAATCCATAAATATAATATTATAGCTGTATACTTTTTTTTCTATACTATTTCCATAATAATATTTTCTTATACCTGGCACGCGTCTTTGCCACCTTGAGGTACACCAGCACAGAACATTCGGCTTGTGAGCGAACGGTAAGCTCTACGGCATTCATCGTTTGATACAACAGGTACATCAACTGCCAGTAAACTATCACTTCCTTCTCCGTTTTCCTGAAATATGAAAATAAATATTTGTATATATCTATAATTCTCTGATAAAGAATCTTCCTTAATAAGAATTATAAAAATATGTCGTGGCATAGAATGTTGAAAATATATGGATGCGCTGGACTAAATATTTATAGCCTAGACCCCACAGCCAACAGACTATCGTCATTTTAGCAAAGCTGAAATTTCAAGGATTGTTCGTCTATATATAGTTGAGACTGTATGCGTGCGTACTAGCTTGAAAGTGGAGCCCTTTCAGAGGTAGCGCCAACTAAATGTACATAAAATTCACGCTCACCTACGTTAAAGCTAAAATATTCGTACTTAAATATGTTTTTTTTAAATAATAATATTATTAAAATATATATATTTATTATTACCAGGCCCATTTCGTGGGCCTCTTCTCTCGTCAGACGTCCTAAAGGTTGTTTAAAATTGAGGCAAACTACGCTATACTAGCAAGTCTACATTTTACATATATTATTTATGATTAAATTTAATAGAAAATGACGATAATTTTAAGAATTACCTTTGGGATGCGGAAATTTTTAAAAATCTCCCTACAGAGATACAGAGGTTCAAATCCCTCTACGCACAATTTTTTATACTTTTTTTAATAAGTATATGAAACTTTACAATAATATAGTTTATACATCAGAATAACATATAGGCTACAATTTTAATAAAGTTTTTTGTATTATATAACAATAAGTTCAAGCGGGCGAAGCCACGAATGTGCTGCTAGTGTATATAAAATTCTTGTTTAAAATACTTACCGAAGTAGCCCCCCATCCACTAACAGTAACACTTTGTCCAGGATTAATTTGTGTGTCTTTGTCAGCCAATCGTACTATTTTTGTTTTAACGCCATCTAATTTTATAGGCCGTTCCAAAGTGATTGTACCAATATCGTAGTCTTGAGTTCTCTTGCTATAGTTGGGATGTGGAGTTAGTTTACTTGAGGCAATAGTGTCTCCTTCATTGTTAGGTGATGTTGCACCCAATTTTACGTAGACTTTTGACGCTCTGAAATTTTAATATGATTATTTTATTATGTTTAATATATAAAATAAAAGAAATAGAAATAAATAAAGAAATTAGCTTCACGCTGTATCTCGCACACAGCAGCAGAAATGAAAATGTAAATAAATATTTCATTTCCTCGACTGGGGATCGAACCCACAATCAGACGATTATACAGTCACACTTTGTGTCCCTGTGCCTCATAAAATAAATAAATATAAATTTTATTAAATTGGCTGAAATATGTAACGACAATATTTCAAAGACTTTTGCTAATTATTAATACACAAGTGACTACTAGATATATTAACGTTCGTTTGGACAATGGTTGGTACGCAGGTACGCATACAGCAAAAAAAATATGTCCACAGTCTTTTTGAGCAAACTGCTTGACTTTGCTCACCTTATTACAATATGAGATGACTAGAAATTAGATAACGAAACTTCTCGCTTCTAGGTAAGTATACCTAGAGATTAGTCCTATTTTTATGATATGCAGTAATACGTGTACCCTACAAATGGCACAGATATGTACAGAAAGAAACATTATATATTTTACCCGGCTATACAATGGGCTGCAGTCAATATAACTGTATTGCTTATAATAGATCCTCCACATCCATACATTTCTCCGCCTTTTGATACTATCAAAAGTACTTGATAGGGGAACTGTTCAATAGTGACATTGTAACCACCAACTATTTTATTGTTATTCTGCTTATGACGGAGTCCGACGATTTTTCTACTGTAGACATCTAAAAATATTAAAATAAAATATTTATTATTGGACAGTTTAGTAAAACTTCAAGTATCTTTAAGCTGTTATTTTCTAAGAAATATAGTATTTTGTTTAACCATACCTTGATACAAAAATGTACCTAGCAGTACGAACACAACAAAAATCTTCATGTTTGAAGTCAGACAGTAGGATAGAATGTAAATCATAAACGGTAATTTCTTTTATAGTTAGAGAAAAATGTAAGTTCATTTTTTACATGTTTTTGAAATATTTTCATTATTATTATAAAACCATTTAGTACTAAAAAAACTACTTTTCTATTTAAATACTACTACTATTTGATGTAAAAACTTAGAATAATAATAAACATACTCATTAAAAATATATAAACTATAGTGTACTTAAGTTTTTTACTTTATACAAAAACACAAAATCATGAATATGTAAATGATTTACAAAAGTGAAAAATTTCCAGTATCGTGGCATAATTTGACGGACACTTAACGCGATCCTGTGAGCTTAAAAGCCTGTGAGTTACAGTCAAAAAAATAAAACTAAGCCTACTATAATTAAAATATAATTAATTTTATTTTGACTAAGGCGTAGTTTGTGAAGTTAGGGCTTGTATACAGAATTAGGATGTGTGGAGTTAGCTCTGGCTAACTTCTAACTTGGCCCTACATGAGATCTGATGATTTTTGACAGTGCAAACCATCGTCTTGGCAATCGTCTATTTTACATAAAACTGGACGGGATTTTATTCCTTTTTGTAAGATACCTAGATCAAACAAACAGTTGGAGTACGGATTTTAACATCTAGACCAAGTGGACAAAATCTAAAACGCGTTAACAAACAAAATCTGCGTTATAACGCAGAAACTACCGCAGAAACTACCTATATACGTTGCTTATTAAGCGAATTTAAGTTTACTTTTTTCACCTCCGGCAAGCAATTCACCGTTGTAATTTGGCTCATATATCAGATGCTGCTGATGCTAATGCTGCATTACATCTGCAATTGCTATACCACTAATCGTCGTTTGATAAAGTATCAAATTTTATAACATTTTTTTTCATTTCAGTAAATGATAATATTGCGGATATTACAATTTTGTTCAGATATTTTAAAAGTGTAGTCAGCTTTGAACATAATAAATGCTTGTTCTGTATCAGAACTACTTAAGTAAAAACTACCACCAGTAAGTGTTTAGTAGCTACAGACGCATTGCCGGCCTGATTATGATAACTTATTGATAGTTTATATTATTATTAGTAAATATTTTTTTATTCTTTATCTATGAAAAATATTTCACAAATATTGCTGTTAAATATTACAAATATTGGGTCAACTATGTGATTCAGTTACTATGTCACAGAATTCTTTGTTGTTCAATGTCATCTTTATCATGTATTTTATGCATGAATTATGCAAATAATGAAACATTGTATGTCTTTTTTTAAACTTCACGCGTATTTTGTCTATACTAATATAGACAATCGACTTATGGTTTTACCATTAAAAAGTTGTTATATTGTCTTTTATTTTGTAATATTAATTTTGATTACTCAATTTTAAACAAAAAATATAAATTAACAACACCAAATAAGGAATATTTAATAAACAAATTTTATAAATTTTATTAAAAAAACAGATATAATAAGAACACCAAATTAATACATAAAAATAATACATATTATATACCAAAAAAATACAATAGGGTATAAATTAATTGTTTTTATTTCCGATGTTAAGAAAATGAAACAAATGCACTTCTCTTCCCGTTGATTTTATATTACATAAACATTCAACCCATTAAATCATTTTAGAAACAAATAAATCCATATTACAATCACATAGATCGATTTTCGTCATTTTGTCTTTTCGGCAGTTTGTGACATTGTACATCATTGTTTACAAGTAAAACTTGAATTAAATTAGCTCCAAATTTAGAAAATGTATTGCTCATAGAACAATGAAGCCAGTTTCAGTAATCAAATATACCATTATGTATCATTAGAATTTGATTTTAAAATTTATACGCCACTAGCTAGTCTGATCCATCTTCGGACTCTTGCGACATTTGTGTAAACACCAGGAGTATCAGGTCTAGCGCAACCATAGCCGTATGAAACGATCCCTATTTGAAGACGTGTGTCTGTTGAAACTGCAGGGCCTCCGGAATCACCCTGTGCGCAAGGATGAAACGTCAGATTAAAAAAACCGATCAAGGCGAGTAGAACTCATCCGTTAAGGGTTCTATACCAATTTCAGATTTCTAGGTTGACGGAAAGTACAAATTATGAAAATAACAACCTTAAGTTTGTCATTTTTATTTTTGGACACCACAGAGGTATGCTCTTAATTTGTATGAAATGAGCAATAAAATAATTACAAACTTATATTTGTAATATAAGTATGTTTTTTTATTATATTCATACAAAATACAAGAAAACTTGATGCATAAATGCTTTGTTTGTGTGGATTCAGAAGATTAATTCTTTCATTTGAAGTAGTGAACCCTAAAATATAACTTTCACTCTAAGACATCTCATACCTGACAAGAATCCTTCCCACCTTCTTCTAAGCCAGCACAAAATTGCCTAGATGTTAATGTGCTGTAAGTTTCGCGGCATTCCTCTTGTGGCACCGTTGGAATTTGTACAGCCATCAGATTTTCACTCACCTGACCACCTTCCTAATACAATAAACAAATAAATACTATTTAGACAACTAACAAACTAACTTAATAAAAAATATGAAATTTTTGAATGTCAATTAAATTGTGTGTTAACAAAGTATAATTTTTACAAAATATTACTTGCTTGCCTTAAAATTTTTGTTCTCAAAATGTTAAGTACACAAGAAACCAACATAAGACAAAAATGTTCAGATAAAAGCGAGATACTTAATACTACATATATATATCAGTAGAAATTGATAACCTCAACTCGTCTCAATAGATATCTTTACCAGATAATTAATTAAATTTTGAATGGTTTAACTGACTTACAGTGGTATCACCCCAACCAGTCACCAAAATATTGGTATCATTCGGTATAACAGTGCCCCTTGCTGGCAGCGATATAGCTCTCGTGCTATATCCATCCAGAGCTATTCCTCCAGGAATGTTTATTACACCTACATCATAGTCAAAAGTTGCAGGATTGTACAATGGATGTGACCTGAATCTTGTGGAGTTGTATTGAATGCCTCCGTAATCGGCATATGTACTGCCGGCCCTTACAAATACTCTTTGTTTTCTGAAATTATTTATAAATAATAGCTGTTCATTTCTGCAATCCATTATATTATGTCATACTATAACGATTTAGCAAAAGCTACATATATTTTTCCTTTTTTATCTTTAGATATGATTTAGCTTCACGCTGTATCCCGCACACAACAGGGTAGGCAGAGGGAACTTAGTGTAAAACACTCCGTTCTCCACTTTCTGACGAATTCTGGAGGCATTGCGTGTTAAATGGCAGAACTCAACGCCGCGTTTTGCCTAGACACCAGAGCGAAGAAATGGAAATATAAATTTAAGTAAATATTTCATCTCCTCGAGTGGGGATCGAACCCACAACCAGTCGGTTTTACAGTCACACTGTGCCGCTGCGCCACGACCGGCCTCTATTATTTAGTGAATAAAAAGCACAGGGAAGTAAAAGACAAGAATCTTCCGTCTTCCGAAATCATAAAAACTTTTTATAATGGAATATCACATAGGAATCTTGTTTGCGTCCGATCTAAGGCATTTGTTACTGATATTATTTAAATTAATAAGTAAAAAGCCTTATTATCATTGAATAAATGATCTGAATTATAATAATACTAATACTAATTACCCAGCTAAGCAATGAGCTGCAGTTAAAACATATCGTTCACTTATAATCGACCCTCCGCACTGAAAGTACCGGGTTCCCATCTGCAGCAACAAATATACTTGATATGGCGCATCCTGAATTGTAATATTATATCCTCCTACTATTTTATTAATTTTCTGTTCATAATAATCAACAGGCACTCTGGCTGTAATATCTAAAAAATATTTAAATTATACTATTTAGACTGAGAAAATGGGCATATGATATGTTTAATGAACACCCGATAAATATATCATATTAGAAAATTATTTATGGAAAAATATGTGCTCACCATAGAAAAATATACAAATAAGTAAACATACAATTAAAATTGGCTTCTCCATAATACACAAACTTATAAATCCAATACAAGCGATCAATTGAACAAAATGCTTAAATACTACTCTGAATAAGAGTAATGTTTAGCTGGAACTAGATTATGTGGGTGATACAAAATTCAAAAAAAAATATTCATTTTGATAATAATGATTGCTAATAACTAAGAAGCTATGTAACTCTATTTATTTCACCTTCAAGTTACATACAGTTTTATAATTACTATATTAAGCCTTTTAGGCTTGTTTGTACACAATAAATAAACAATGAATTTTATTATAAAATAAAAGTTATAATAAATTAATATACTAATATTTTGAAGTGGATGAGCTTGTTTGGTTGAGGTATAAAATCTCGGGAATTTCTAGTTCTATTTTAATATTTTTTTTATGTGGAATAGTCTATTAATCGAGACATTTCCAAAGTTCAGGATTGTAGTTCAACGATATGTATAGTATTTACAAAAGGTTACAAATTCAAGTTTGCATTAATTTTGTTAGAAATGAACCGAATTTATACCGAAATATAAACATAAATTTCCCTTTTAGGATATTTTTCTTCTTTTTTCTATTTGTACTGTAAGTTCTCACTTCTTACCAAATTCCATGCAAACTTAAGTTTGCGATCGTACGCACTTATTTTGTATGAAATTAACTACAAATATAAGTTTGTAATGATTTTTATCGGTGAAATACCTATAAATTTTCACTTTTCGGATTTGTTCCTTTATTTGTATTGTAAGCTATCACTGTGCCAATTTTCATAACTGTAGCTATACGAGCAGTACCCTATATTTCTTGATTACCCGGCGATTTCTATACAAAATGCAGTAAAACGATACATAAATGCTCCTCTCTTTTAATTGAGAGGACCTAGAAGCCTAATTTTTTCTGTGTAATAAGGATCTTTGAGGATCTTTGATTAAGGTATTTGACCTTGATACCTCCACTCAATCTCGATATAAACGGACAAACGGGACAACAAAGCAATTCTATAAGAGATCCTAAAAATGGAAAAACTGGAGAGACTCCCCAAAAACTATGTACATATATAATTATTTATCTTTAAAAGTTTTTTTAAAAAAATCCACCATAGTATCCTTTCAAGATAACCTACAGTAAGGAACCACTTTTGTTTTACACATTACAAAAATTTAAGATAAAAATTTTAATATTAAATATTTTCGAAAGTATTTTATACCAAACAGTATTATTATATATCTAATTAAATATGTCTAGTTCGTTGTACGTGTTATAAAAAATAAAACTACCTTTTACAGCACATAAAAACATCATATTTTAGAAAATATCATAGTTTTAAAATACAGGAGCAGAGTGGCGCGAGGCAGAACTCGTGTGTATCAGTGGGCGCGGGCGGCGGTCGCGTCGCCTAGGTCGTCGTACCAATAGTACCTATTATCCATGCTAATTTTATAAAGCGAGATAGCCTCAGAACTTACTGGTTTGGATAAAAATCTTATTGTGTTACATAGTCCTTTTATCGAGGAAGGCTATACAACTTCGAGTAAATAGTTTCGATGTAATCCACTGTACATAGTAGGTATACAGTACATTTACATTGGACCATGAAGATGGAGCCGTAGGTAAAAGTTACTATTATATATAAAGAACTTGATTGACACTATAACGCATTAATATAAATTTTGAAGTAAGCACTCTTCAAATAAAAAAAATATCTATATTATTTTAATTATTCGCATTACTTTCATTTTAATTTATTTTTATCATTAGATAAATTGAGTAATAAAAGTGAAATATATATTTATTTAAATATATCTTTATTTCCCGCCGACTACTTTATTTTCCACTTTGTAATAATAATTGGCGTTATGGAGGAAATAAAATATTTATTTAAATTTATATTTTCATTTCCTCGCTTTGGTATCAAGATAAAGCGCGGCGTTCAGTTCCACCACTCATCACGCAATGGTATGGTATATTTCTTTGGTTATGGCGTTCCGAACGTGCCAGTAGAGCACATATCACTTCGCCAATGACACGTTGTGTGGAGAAAACACGAAGAAGGTTGTACGGTAAAAAAGAGATAATGATACACAATTGGAGAATGCATGTTAAAAAAAGAGATCCCGTTAAAAATTGCCTTCACCTATAAAAATAACAATTATCATAATATACACATTATATACCTAACACGTAAGCTTAGTAATCTATACTTATAATAAATCTGTAGAAAAGTCGTTTCTGTACATTGAAAATATTTAAAAAAAATTGCCAGGGTGTTAAAGGATAATTAACAGAATCTATTTCCAACATTTTTGGAATTTTTGTCTGTTTGTCTGTTTATCTGTTTGTCTGTTTATCTGTTTATGTCAACACGTATCACGTAAAAAGTACACAATAAATTTAAGCAACTTTTATACATAAAAATTACAAATAAATCAAAGTAGGTTTTAGTGTTTATTTCATTGTAATCGCTTCCCTCTATCAAAAGATATAAGTATTTAAGTTTTCAAGAAGTTTATATTTGAGATAGTAAAAAATCGATACAAGTAACGCTATCTATTGACAACTAATAGTAGGTACTAACGAATCTTGATAACGCAAAAAATGTTCTGTGGAGTTAAACACTAATTTCGAGGGGAGGAATATTAATAATTTGAATACTTTAGCACAACATCGTTTTCGGTTAATATAATTTTATGTTAGGTGAAATTTAACATAAAACAGCATTTTTTAACTGTCCTTAATTTTAAACCTAAATACATGGCGCATCTAAATAGATGGCGCATCTAAATAGATGGACGCATCTAAATAGATGGCGCTTTGTTACCGCTACCTCTATCAAAAAATAATGTACTTAAAGTTTTAAAGATATTTATATTTGAAAAAAAAAGAAACATACGCAATGATATCTATTGACTACATATGATAATGAATGTTGATAACGCATAAAACATATTGTTGAGTTATTATTTGCTAAACGTTAATTACGTCGTGTAAGTGTAATCTATACTTATAATAAATTTAACATAAACATAGTAGTATTTTTCTAACAATGTTTGAATGGTTACAGTTCAATTGTAAGTCCAATAGATGGCGCTGTGCATAAAACGTCGCTTTCTGAATCGCGCTGGCAAGATTCTGGGCAAAAGAATGACTATAGAAACGTCTTATTTATTTGACTGTTGATAAATTTACGTAAGTTACGTTTTTAAAGTACAATTGATCAAAGTACTAACTACAAAGTAAACTAAATTGAATTGTTGGTGAAAATTACCTTCGTTACAGTCTAGCTTAATTCGTAATTATTTAAAACAGTGATAAAAAATGATTTAATATTCAAAGAAATGTTTTGAATAGGTTCTTCAGTCCGTTCTTTCGCTTATGTTATTAATATTTTTTTAAAAAACGTATAAAAAATAACTTATGGGAGCAAACTAAAAAAAAAATCTCTCAAGAAAAAAATGCTCTGTTAATAAAAATATCCCGCAGTATTATTTCATAACTTACCAGCGACACGTAACGGCACTGCACTATTGCACCTGTATGTTGCATGTATGTATGTGCCAAGGGTATTTTAGGGTACAAAACACCTCAAAATCCTTTTAAGATAACTTTGTTGTTTGTCTGTCTGTCAAGAGTATTTTGTACAAGATCGCTTAAAGGTTAGATACATCAATGTTCAAGTCTATATTCCCTTAGAGCCCAAAAAAATCTATCTTCTAAATCATCGCAATCAAATGAAGGTAAACTATGAGGGTTTATGCATCGTTATTTGTCGCATTTTCTATCAAAACTATATACTTCCCGTTGATACACAATTACGAAATTTGTTAAGAAGTTAAAACTTACAGCACGTATAAAGGAAAATTCCAAAATTATTTTTCAAAAATTGACAACTTTTTGAATTTGCGTCACAGAAAAAAACTATTAGGTACAAATTTTAATCTGTACTTAATTTGATACAAAATGACAACTTTAATAAGTTATTCTTTTGGCGTATCTCCATTCTTGAAACTGGTACGAAACTCTCGGGCATGTGTACGACTTGAACTTGACCGAAAATATTGATTATTTCATAGATTATATAAAAATGCCTAAAAACGTGCTTTCTAATAAAATAAATTTCTAAAAAAATATGTTACTAATTTAAAAACGTACAGTTTTGGAGCTAATAATAGTTATTTTACAAAGAATATCGTGAATACTTATCCAAATAAATAAATTAATAATTAAGGCTGTTCGTAATATCTCTATTTCTTAAATGAATAATCATCTAATTCAAGCGGGCAAAGCCGCGGGCAGGCCGATAGTAAGAAATATAATATAAATGTGTTAGCTTACAATTAAATTTTGTTATGTCTAATATATTTACATAAAAAATAACATAGAGGACTAAATACAAACATTGAACATTAAGAGGGTGGGGAACTTTATGAGGAAAGACATCGTGTAAGGGATGGATCAGGTTAGGACAAGTAAAAAGTATATGAGGAGGGGAACCGTTGTCTAGGCCACATTCACACAGTGAGTGGTTCCTGATGCTGATATTAGCTAGGTGCACAGGTGTACATGCATGTCCAAGGCGCAAGCGACAAATAGTTGATATAATCCTCCATTCAGTAAATCTGTGAGAAAAAAACCAAGGTTGCCTTGAGGCATTAGGTTGAATAGCAGCAAAAAACTTACCTTTCTGAAATTTTGACAATTCCCAGAATTCAGACCATGACACATCCAAATGGTTTGATGCAAGGGACAACAGATTCTGGACCGAAATAAAAAAATTATCTAAATTACCACACTGGATGGCTAATTTTTCGCACGAGTCTGCAAAATTCATTCCCACTTATTCCAGAATGACGTAGAATAAGTGCCAAAGTTATATCTAATTTCTTTGCCATTCACATCAACCCTGTGAAGTCTATCAACCAAATAAGAGGTCACTCTTGAGACTTCACAAGATTGAGTGAGAATTAATTTTTAAATATAAAGATCATGCACATTTTAGTTCCAAACTCTTATTACTTACTAAGGGCCTGCTCGCGGCTTTGCCCGCTTGAATTACATGATTATTCATTTAAGAAATATAGATATTACAAACAGCCTTAATTATTAATTAATTGATTTGGATAAGTACTCACTCAGATATTCTTTGTAAAATAACTTATATTAGCTCCTGTATAGTTTTTAAATTGGTAACATATATTATTAGTTAAATATGTAATTGGTATACAGAATATACATAGAAAGCACGTTTTTAGTCATTTTTATATAATCTATAAAATAATCAATATTTTCGGTCAAGTTCAAGTCGTACTCATGCCCCGAGAGTTTCGTACCAGTTTCATGAATATATACACCAAAAGCATCAAAAGAATAACTAATTAAGTTGTCATTTTGTATTAAATTAAGTACAGATTAAAATTTGTACCTAATAGTTTTTTTCTATAATATAATAATATAATATATTTCTATAATATAATATTTCTTATATATATTTCTATAATATAATATTTCTATAATATAATATATAATATAATACAATAAATATTCAATTTTTGAAAAATAATTTTGGAATTTTCCTTTATACGTGCCGTAAATTTTAACTTCTTAACAAATTTCGTAATTGTATATCAACGGGAATTGTCCTATAGTTATGATAGAAAATGCGACAAAAAACGAAGCATAAACCCTCATATTTCATCGTCATTTGATTGCGATGATTTAGAAGATAGATTTTTTGTGCTCTAAGGGAATATAGACTTGAACATTGAGGTATCTAACCTTTAACCGATCTTGTACAAAATAGTCTTGACAGACGGACAGACGGACAAACAA
>JAATLQ010038225.1:0-18051 GCA_013421005.1 Heliconius erato x Heliconius himera
AGTGGTATATTTGGGAAGATTGTTCAGTAGAGATGGAAAATACGAGATGGATGTGGAAAGCGTATTGCTGCCGGTAACAGGGTTAACGGAGCCTTAGCTGCATTGATGTAACGGCGAAACGTCAGCACAGCTGCACGTTTGGCTGTACACAATGCAGTGTTGGTACCGACGCTGTTAAACGACAGCAAAACGTGGGTATTACAGAAGAAGAATAAAAGAAAGATGAATGCCGTGGAGATGCGATCTCTTCGTATGATATACGGAGTCAGCTTAGCTGATTGAATCCGTAATGAAGCGATACACAGAATGGCAGGTATTAGCGAGGATGTCACGGTGAGAATGAAGAAGAACACGCTCAGCTGGTTTGGGCACGTCGAACCAATGAGTGATGAAATAATGGCAAAAAAGATTTATGATGGACAAGTGAGTGGTAAGAGAGATAGGGGGAGACCTCGGTTGACCTTCGAAAACACAGTATCAAAGATACTGGAGGAAAGTCATATAAAAAGCATGAGGACTCCCCGGAGGGCATGTATGAAGAGGTTGATAAAAGTGGACAAGGCGAAAGAGGTATGTAGAGACCGTAGCGTTTGGCGCTCCGTTCTCTCTGACTACCCCGCAAGGGATAAAGCGTGAAGCTAAGTTAAGTTAAGTTATAACATTAGAATTTGGTAAAAAATATTGCAAAAATTTAAAACGGAGATTACGCGCTTTTTGTCTAGCAAAGTCATTAATCACATTTTCAAAATCAATATTATCGACTAGTTCATGTTCAATTGACATGATAGCGAGATTGTATTTTTCATTTTCATTCTCTTATTTTTCTTGTACATTCCTTGATTCTTGATAGAAAAAAATTTGAAGAATTGATCGTAGACTTTGTTGCCCCTTTCCATTTGTTGCCCGGTGCGACCGCACCGCTCGCACCCCCCCAGCTACGCCACTGGTTCAAATATTACTTTGAGTTTCATTTTCTAATAATTTAAAGATTTTGTAAGGTATTAATAGAAGTATCTTTCTTACGCTTATTTTATTAAAATAACCAGAAATACATAAAATAATACACCAAACAATTGTAATTACCTGACCAATTCCAAGACACAAGATAAATGTAGATTTTGATTTCACGAATGCCATGAGGATCAAGGCTAGATCGTATATCAAGGCTGATATAAATCCAAGTTGTCGTATGGATAAAATTTTTAAAAGGGGACTTATCAAAAATCCTGAAAACAATATAGTGTTCAAATTAAAAATATAGTCACCTTTACGCTGTATTCCGCATATAGCAGGATAGGCAGAGGAAACTTAGTATAAAGGCGGAGTGGTGGACGCACAACCATCGCAATACAGTTACACCCTTGTGCCTCTGCGCCACGACGGCCTCATAATAACATAGTAATAAATAATAATAATAATATAGTATTTATAAAGAGAAAATTATAGTACGTTTACAGGTTTGGTATGGGTCCGGCAAGCCTCTGCAACTTCAATATCCATGTCTATCATGCTTGCCTGTCCTAATGCCCTAGCAAGCGTGTAAATGTCATTCAAGTGTTATTAAATGTTATTAATGGCTTGAAGCTTGTGGATGCTTGCTGAGCTATACTAAGCACAAATGTAATATCAAATCCGATAGGGTCCCAACTAGCAACAAGCTCTTGTAAAATGTTTGACTTGGCTCACAAGACAAGCCAAGCCAAGCAACCGCGCCTTACTATATATACATATATTAAGTTTGGTTTGTATTTGGTTTTGGTTACTTAGCACTAACACGAATTCTCCATAGTGAGCGAATAAATGTTAAAGGAGTGACTTACTACTAGAGTTCGTCGTGGCGCATAGATCAACGTCATAAGTCGACTATTATTGCAATGGTTATCAAGAAAAAAATGTTAATACTTAGATTTTTTGCCTATTTCAATAAATAACAGATAAAAAGACGAGAGAATATCATCAGAAATATTGGGATCATTACACAAACTAAGCTTATACAAAATTTCAGCATTTTCAAAATTTCATAACAGATTTGAAATTCAGTTGCAAGCACACTTTTCTAACGTGACAAGACATACAACTTAATAAAAATTTGCTAAATATATGTTTAATGTTTGTTACCTGTAATCGCTATAGTGACAGCGCTGATTCCATTCATTAATGTTATATCTGTAGAATTCATGTGTAAATAAATGAATGATGGATTGTAGATCACGCCAAAACTTGGTATAAATACATGTATAGCCATCTGAAAATAAAAATACATAAATACAATACAATAACCACTTATAGACGACTTTTTATAGTATATATTTTTAAGGTTCTGAACGGTAGTGTATAGGAATTAAGCAATCAATCATTTAATTACTATTATAAAGAAAATAGCAAAAAATGTATTCAGTGAACACACACTTTTTCAGAAAGATTTATTTATCTATTGATGGAAGATTTATTTATCTATTAATGGTATATCAAAATCTATGATTACAACAGAGGGACGAGAATTATACAAGAAAAAAATTGACCGAGACGTAGTAGTGGCACGCGTGAGCGATCTAACTGGTCTCATATAAGTGGGGAGGGTTTCAGCTGTGTTTTAGTGGGAGGTGTAGAGTTTTTTCGATGAGTTCAGCAGTATCATCCGTCTCTAGGCCACGTCTGTACTGCGGGTGGTATGCGTAGAAACATTTCCCATCGATAAAAAAAATCAAGTAATACAATCTGTATGTGTCTTTTCCAATGAAGTAAGAAAAACTTATAAAAGCGTATCCAGCTTTGTATATCAAATAAATAAATGGAAAGAGATATTATTAAAAACAAATTAACTGCGCCAGGTGAATGGACACACGAATGTTTTAAGTTCTTATATACTCCTAAAAAAAATAAGTCAAATTATTTTTTTTTTTTAAGTCATCTTGTTATCGTACGGAGTTGTTATTTTACCAGCACGAAAGCACGAAGTGTGACTGTAGAACCGACTGGTTGTGGGTTCGATCCCCACTCGATGAGATGAAATATTTATTTAAATTTATATTTCCATTTCTTTGCTCTGGTGTCGAGGCTAAGCGCGGCGTTGAGTTCTGCCACTCAACACGCAATGCCTCGAGAATTCGGCAGAAAGTGGGGAACGGAGTGTCTTAACACTAGGTTCCCTCTGCCTACCCTGCTGTGTGCGGGATACAACGTGAAGCTGATTTGATTTGATTTAAAATGTATTTTTTTGTCTAGACTATAACATATGGTTATAGATAAGTGCCGCAGGGTTACTAAAATTTGAATATTTTTTAATTTTAGTCAATATACAGTAACTTATAAAATATTTAATATTGATATAACTTTATTATTTGTCAAAAAAAAAAAAAGATTTTTTATTATTTGTGAACCAACTGAAATATACACACTAAATGTCAAGGCAAGCTTGCCAAAACGCAACATTGCAAAGTGCATTTGAATCGGTTAAGTGCTTCTTGAGATTCACCTGAACAAAACGCCCGAAAAAACAAAAAAAAACACATTGTTTTGGGTTCTATTACATTGTTAAATGTAATAACAATTTTACCATATGTCCTCCATGTACAGTCACCGATCAGTTATTATTTTATAATAAGTATAAATATAGATTACCTTGTGTGGGGTACTAGCCCAGAAAAAGGAAAGGCAGGGATCGTATATGTCTTAATGGGAACTGAGTATCTTACCACTAGATTTCCAGATTCCCTCACCCTACCCTGCTATGTGCGGGATACAGCTTGAAGCTAAAAACATTGTGTCGGATGTCGGATGTTGCATGTGCGGATATCATTATATGTCATTTAATATTATATATTATATAATTAATATATTTTTATCCGCTAACCTTTAGAATAACTTACACTGATTTAAAAAATATACGCTCTTGATACGCCCGAAATATGAGCCCTTTCTACATAACAAACAATTGAAAGGACTCATTAGGGATGAAATGAACTATAACTATGGACTTGAATTACAGATAAAACTTAAGTTTTATAAATTTACAATTTCAGATTTTTTCCTTTATTTATACTGCAAGTTCCCACTTCTAGCCAAATTTCATAACTGTAAATTTCATAATTTCATTATTTAGTATGAAATTAACTACAAATATAAGTTTGTATAGATATTTTTTCTGTGAATTAAATATAAATTTTTACTTTTCGGATTTTTCTGTATTGTAAATTCTCACTTCGTGCCAAATTTCATAGCTTGCCTCGGTCCACGGGACGCACCTTATAGTTTTGAATTACGCGGCGAATTTCATACAAGAGGTTAAAACGATGCTCAAATGCTCGTATCTTTTGATTGCGTTAATTTAAAAGCCTGATTTTTCCTGTGTTTTGAGAGACCTGCAACTTGATATCTTTATACGATATCGAGATAAAAGGTCTTATTGGGATTATGGTCTTAATGGACAGACGGACAATAAAGTGATCCTATAAAGTTTTCTTTTTTACCTTTTGAAGTAAGGAACTCATAAAATTGAAAAAACAAGCCTTATAGTTTAGAATTTTAATGAAATGCGTACATACATACATTAATGTAAATAAAAAAATATTTGTAAAAACAAAAATCCCGACTGCATCAAACTAAAAAGAAAATAAACAAGCCCAATAGTTTATTAGGATTAACAGTCGGGACCTCTTTAGATTATGCTGGGTTCCTGGTAAAGATTTTATTGATTGAAGAATTACTTATAGGTCAATACTATGTTTGCAGCCTGTGTTTTTTTTTCCACTGATTTTCTCACTGAGTAAAGTGAAAAGTATTATCTTGATAATGAGTAAAGTGAAAAGTGTAATCAAGCAGAGCTTACCAAATTAATCGTAACCGCCAGTGCTATCACATAACCCCATCCGCCATCTGGCGGTACGAGTTCATATTTTATACTTCCTGTTACTTCCTGGGCACTCATTTCGTACACTTACTATGAAATAACAATGATAAATGAGCCTCAAAACAGATACACCTTGTCTTTTTATCTCATGTCAACAATTTATATGATTTAATTGACGCAATGTGTAGTATTAGAGTATTAAATGAACTTGTTCTTACATATCTTATTTATTGTTTGTCCTAGAACATTATAGCATGTCCACAATTAGATCCCTTAAATTTTAGTCTTTCTTTTTTGGGATAGAATAAAAAAAAAATGATATAGATATTACGCTTCCTTCTTCTTCTATACATACATTTAGTTATATGAGATTAAACGAAACTTCTATAAATAAATAAATATTTTTCACGCTTCACGATGTATCCACTCGCTGCACATCTCGCCCCGTCTGGAATATCTCGTTATCTGGTACTACAAAAAATAATCAAAAAGTAAAAATAATAATATATTATATGGAATATATGTATAATTCACATATAGATGACTTGTTCTTGTAAAATGATCCATTTATTCTATTAGGCCCTAATAAAGTTTAAAATTCATTATGAAGTTTATTTCATATATATCATATACAAATGCCCAAGATAATAAGCCGGTGCTCCAAATATGAAAATTGTTACATCTAAGACTAAAACCCGACTACTGAAATATCGTGCTGTAAAAAATATAAAACAGGGAAATATTCTCGTCCAAAGTTGTTATGTACAAACCAGATACAATAGATATCTATTTATCACCTTTCTAATATAATAAAGAAGAGTTTGTTTGTTTGTTTAAACGCTAAGATCTCTGGATCTACTGGATCGATTTTCTTTTCTTTCGTATGAAAGCTACATTCCTCAGGAGTGCTATACCCTATAATATAACATTACGGTGTAAGTCTTAGTTAGCTTTAAATAACGAAATAACAATAATAATGAACGCCATCGAATTGCTTTATGCGCGTGCAATGCGTGCGTGCGATGTATGACAAAAATATCACGACACCGTACATCTATCTTTATCTCTTATAAATAAGGCACAATAAGGCATTCCTTGACAAAAAATAATTGAAAATTTAATTGTGACCTTGCAATTTTCAATTATTTTTCTTCTCTGTTTTTAATTAACATGGATATTGAAACTTTCGAACGAAAGTTATTTCAACAGCAACAAATTTTATGGAGATAAACTTCGGTTTTTATAGTAAGTAATTTGGGTGTATACTTTTCGAGAAAATGTAAAATTAACATAATTCAACGATCTGTTTACAGTCGCAAGCCTTAGTTGCTAGCCTCCAGTTCCACGGGGGCTTCCGCTGGACCCGCTGATGACATCCTCTCAAACAGCCAGTTGTGTAGTGCTTGCTCTTTCTCAGAATTATGAAAATCAGTTGTACATGATTGAATGTATCAATCTGTTGGTAAACGCAGCCTAATAAAAGTATTATAGGTGGTATGCGGGCGAAGCCGCGTACGGGGCTCTAGGATTAAAAATAAAAATGTGTCGTTGTGCATACGAGGTGTGTTCAAAAAGTATCACGAATTTTGTGTTTTTTAGAATAAATATATTTATTAATGAATATCTACTCTTATTTTGATGAGATATTCGGCCATACACTACCACTATACGCTTGTGCCAATGCCTTTTCCAATCACTTCAAAAATATCTTTTTTTTTATCTTGTTCAGCTCCTCCTTCGATGCCGTCTTTATCTCGTTAATCGTAGTGTAGTGTCGTCCTTTCATGGGCCTCTTCAGTTTCGGAAACAAGAAAAAGCCTAGTATGTTGTTTTGGCCAAAATTCGCGCAAAAGTAACGATGTGTGAGCAGGGACGTTATCGTGGTGCAAAAGTCAATCTTTGTTTTTCCACAAAACCGGGCGTTTCTGGCGGATTGCTTCACGCAAATTGCGCATAACTTGCAGGTAATATTCCTTATTGACCGTTCTACCCTGCGGCAAGAATTCACAATACACCACGCCCCTGCAATCGAAGAAAACTGTAAGCAAAACTTTCGCATTCGGCCGAACTTGGCGTTCTTTTTTCGGTATTGGTTCGTGCGGCAGCTTCCATTAAGATAAATGAACTGTGGTTTCCACGTCATAACAATAAACTCATAATTCGTCACCAGTTATGACCTTCTGGAGCAAATTTGGGTCGTCGCGGACAGATTCGAACATCTTTGATCCATTTTTTTGAATAGGTAAAATTAGGTCGGCATAAACGAGAGACATGAGTACCAACATAACGCCACAAAAAATATAAATTCGTGAAACTTTTTGAAGACACCATGTATATCTTAACTTAAACTTAACTTAGCTTCACGCTTTATCCCTTGCGGGGTAGTCAGAGAGAACGGAGCGCCAAACGCTACGGTCCCTACATACCTCTTTCGCCTCGTCCGCATTCTCACCGTGACATCCTCGCTAGTACCTGCCATTCTGTGTACCTTTTCATTGCGGATTCGATCAGCTAAGCTGACTCCGCATATCCTACGAAGAGATCGCATCTCCACAGCATTCATCTTTCTTTCATTCCATACCATGTATATCGCTAGAAATTAATTAAATATAGCGAGCTGAGTGCAGATACTGCAGGCATTTTGCTTTTTTATTCAAATTTAATAATTGAAGGTCCTCGGGAATTACTCTATAGGTGTTGGCTATAAGGCGAATTTCATACAAAACGCAGTAATAACGATGAATAAACGATCGTATCTTTACTTGACTTAGAAGCTTGTTTGCTTCGCAGTTCTTATTGTATTGACTTAGCTTGTTTATTTTCTGTACTGCAAGGAACCATGGTCTAGAAAAATTGACATAAATTGCAGCTTGTTACCTCCACGCAATCTCGAGATAAATGGTCTTGACAGGCGGACAAAAAAGTGATCTTATAAGGATTACTTTTTCTCATTTTGTGGTACGAAACACTAAAAAGACCAATTATTTAATTTTGAATGAATTAATACATGATAAAATACAAAATGACGCTAGACGCTAAAAAATTAAAAATATTTTTTATATTATAGCCAAACAATAATATGAATTTAAATAATATATATTTAAAGAATAAAAAGAATCCAATGTCATTTTTATTATCAGAATGTGTACAAATTTTTATGATAATTGGTTGATTAGTTTTGACGTGAAAGAGTAAACAAACTTACATTCACATTTCTAATATTAAAAAAATAAGCATGATGATTTTTTATCATGCGTCAACTTCTGTAATTTGTCTTTGTTTTCTTATATAAATAAAATATGAAACCATTGTTTACGATCTACTTAGCGATATTCTATACGGGCTTAAGACTTAAAACTATTACACAATATTAAAATTATTTTGTCTTTCTATAATTTACTTGTATATAATATTTTTTTATATTTAATACTAGCGACTCGCTCGGAGCTTCGTTCGCATAAACTACTGAATTATTTTACTTAATACACTGAATTACGTTCCTGTTTTAATATGTAATATATATTTGCAAAGCACTTACGATTTCGAGTATAAAAATTATTAAAACCTTAGGGTTGCATTTTTATAGTTCCCATAAGAAGATTCAATAGTTTAAAACAAAAACAATGCATTTATTTAATTTACAGAGATTTGTATACATTGTCACTCACAACTTCGTTAATTTGTCTTGTGTTATGGATTTTAAGATGTAAAAGGCAAAATTTCGTTCTTTTCGAAGTCCCATAAGAATTTCGAGAAATCCCTAATGGTCCCCTACCCTCCCTAATTTACCTACATGCCAAGTTTCAACAATTTCTAAGTAATTTAATCTAAATCTTAAGTACCATGCATGTTTTATTCTGATATATAAGATACATTACTGTAAAGTTTCATCTAAATTCGTTCAGTAGTTCTTGCAGGAAAGTCGAACAAACATTCAACCTCAAAAACTTTCACATTTATAATAATAGTATTAGTTTCAGAATTTTAAAATAGAACATACATATAACGTATGTATTTATTTAATAGTTTAACCTTCGGGCATTACTAAAATATCTCTTAGCAAGTAGTTGACCGAAACTGTAACAATATTTTATCACTCGCCTAACATTCTATTATCTTACACAGTGTATTTAGAACTTAATATGTAGACATTGTAATAAGGGCGAATTCACACGAGAATAATTTTAACATAGTAAAATTATTTTCATATCGTTTAGTAGTACTGTTGCGTAATTAAATTCATTAAAATTTGTGGCACGATACGAGACGCGGAACAAAACAGAGAATGCAAGGATAAACATTGAGTAAAGTCAATAATTCCGCTTCAAAGTTTTATTTATTAAGTGTTGTAAAATTTTACATAAAATAACATTTGTTTTTAAATTTCGAACTTTAATAAAACGAAACTGTCTTTAATATTCACTTAATATTAGCTCAATTCTGAGCTGTTTTTTTTACCCTGATTTTTTTATTACGAAACAAACTCTATAGATTATTTAAAATGTATGTTTTATTTGTATTCAATTTAATATTAAATTATTTATTAATTATTTGTAATATAGATATAAAATATTTTAAATAGTTCATTTATTGAATACCAAACCAGTCGTGGTGCAGTGGCCCAAAGTGTGACCGTAAACGCGAATGATTGTGGGTTCGATCCCCACTTGAAGAAATGAAACATTCATTTAAATTTTTATTTCTATTTCTTCTCTTTGGCAAAGGCATTCAAGGCGCTACATTGAATTCTGCCACTCAGCACGCAATGCCTCGAGAATTCGGATTCCCTCTATATATAGATACAGCGTGAAGCTGTAAAAAAATAGTTCATTGAATGTATGTAGTGGTCCTTCTTAAATGAAATGTGTTAAAACGTTATTGGGTGAAATTACAGTCCTTTATGACTTCCTTATTCTTCTTATGACTTCCTTTATGACTTCGTGATATCGCATAACTAACAAGCGGAATAGATATGATCTACGAAAAACAGATATTTTAATTTAATTTTATGACTATTACTTTTATTTTGATCTTATTTTCGGGTGATATGTAAATTAAAATAAATAAATCAGCTTTACGCTGTATCCCACACACCGCCGAATAGGCAGAAGGAATCTAGTGCTTAGACACACTGTTTCCCATTTTCCACCGAATTCTGGAGGCATCCCGTGTTAAGTGGCAGAACTCAGCGCAGCGCCGTGCTTTGCTTTTGATACCAGAGCAAAGAAATGTATATATAAATTTAAATATTTTTTTAGAGATACGTATGCTCTTTATACATAGCACTACGTCTGGGTGTTCCGAAATCAGAACGTAAACTTTTATAACATTAAATGAATGTCGATTTGATATTTTGAATATATTTGTATAGTTAGCGATCGCAGCACGCCCAAGTTTTTAGGATGGAGATGGAGAGGAGATGGTACTGCCCATCTTCTACTGGCTGTGCTTCCTTAGTCGTCGTCTACGACACCCAAGGGACGAGATGGGCAAGATAAGGCGTACTGAAGCGAATGAATATGGCAAAGTTACAAGTAGTAACTAACAAGAATAATTAATTAATAAATATTTTTAATATACTATTATGAAAAAATATTATTTTATACTAATACGTTCGTAGGCGCGTATAACTTAGTAGGATTTAGGGGTGTCTGGCAGAGTTTAAACCATGCTAACTATTTGGCAACAGGTAACGTCATTTCTAATATTATACTAAAAAAAAAACCTTGAATTTTATAATTTGGCAAAAGTTGGGCACTACTTTATACACTCATTAAGAATTAAATTAAAATCAAAAATTAAATCAGCTGCACGCTGTATCCCGCACACAGCAGGGAGGGAAGCTAGTGTTAATACATTCCGTTCCCCACTTTCCGCCAAGTTCTGGAGGCATTGCGTGTTGTGTGGCGGAACTCAACGCCGCGCTTTGCCTCGACACCAGAGCGAAGAAATGAAAATATAAATGTAAATAAATATTTAATTTCCTCGAGTGGGGATCGAACCCACAACCAGTCGATTTTACAGTCACACTATGTGCCCCTGCGCCACGACTGGCCTTATTAAGAAAACGTATAAAAATTTGAACATAGCGGGATTTGAAACCCGCATTTATTTGGAAACCGTAAGCGCACTGACCAACTAAGCCATACGTTCTCATCGAGCCCGCTATCCGATACGTTCAATTTTTTATACGTTTTCTTTGTTTTAGAGGCAATATTTAACCAAGGTAAATAGAGGCTATTTCGAATAGTATTTGTAGAGACAACCAACGCCCATGTCTCAGTTGCATGGGTTTAATTAATAATTTAAATTAATTATTTTTTCTATAGTGCCTAATTAAATTGTTGTATAACATTGTAATAACTTTATCCTCTTAACTGAAAAGCATAGCATAGCATTATACATATAACGTCTGTGTCCAGTAACAAAGGATAAAGGTAGGCAGATTATATGGCGTGACCCTTGTGGTCGACCCTGCTCTGCGCTATTTACAAGAATGGTCGCTAAATTATAAAAAAATATCATTACTTCAGTAAAAGGCACCTTTTAACAGTTAAAGAAGGTAGAATTAAATAGATTTTTGTTTGTAACAAGTTGTAACAAATCCTTATTAGCTAAAAGAGAGCTATTAGCAAATTAAGTTTCAAGGGCAAACGTTTCAAAAACTTGAAGCGGTAGTAACAGAAAATCTAACGAGAAATGAATACATTTCTTTCCTTTGTTTTAATATGAGAGGTTAGTTAGAAAAGATAAAAAGTCATATTATTATCTCATTTTTTAATAATTTTGCTTGGATTATTTTAAATAAAAAGTGTTTTATTAAAATTGTTTTCAAATGACAATAATTTACGTGTAGTGGTAACGAAACGCAAAAAAATCGTTGTCGTTATGTCAACCTTTATGTAGCTGAATACTATCTACCAGTTAGATATCAAAAAAAATTATGGTGAAAAAAATTACGCTTGTCCATCTGGTCATTAGAATCAGAGTCAGGGTCCATTCTCTATGGCCTTTAGATGGTTCTCCTTCTCACATCCCTTAACGTTTCAACGTTCAATATTTGTAAATGTTTGTGTTTAGTAATTTTTTGTAGAAATTAAAAATACATTGATTTTTCACAATGAGAAGCGGCAGATCGGCTACGCTTAGTAGAATTTTTGTAGTAGTATGTGTTTACGTTATTGGTGTCTATTAGTAACTGCGTCACACGAAATACCGTATGGATAATCATCGTGAAATGAAAAAAAATCCTACGTCCAAAATGTTGAGGTATTTTTATTAATTTCTTTAGGTATTAATTTCATTAGATAAAATATTTTAAACCTATAGTTTAAAATATTTTATCTAATATGCTGCACCCTTAAAAGGAGCGCAGACGCTTCCACTCTGTATATAATGACTCTAGAGTTTTGAGAAAATAATGTTCATTTCATATCCTAAGCAATCGATTTTTTTTTTAATAATCGTATTTATATTTCCTACTTATCATTAGAAATTATTAAGAAAATTAAGATATCCACTTCATATAATGAAAATCTTCATGGTTTTACCACATTCGTGGTTATTGTACCACTCGTATTTGGAGGGTTTTAAATTTAGAAAACCTTTGTATATGAAATTGTTATTGTATGTTTCATAATAGTAATTTACTGATTGTTAAATAACATAGGTATTTATTTATTTATTTTTCGTCTATATTGAATTATTGTAAAAAACCATGTAGTCACCTCCACACCAAATTTTTTGACCATATTCAATTGAATCGAAAAATTATTCGATACTAAAATAGCTTTGAACAGGTAATTGTAATGTTTTTTTATTTAACAACTATACCTTCCACTAAACAAAATTTTAAAAAGTTGTAAAGTTTGCTCAAATCTTTTTTTAACAAAAAACTTAGTTTTTCCAAATTGACACAGCGGTACAGAATGGGTTAATAACTCCAGACGACGACAGACAGACGAGGTTAATTGTCTTGACAGACGGGCAACAATGAAATCATACAAGGATTTTATTTTTTATTCCATTTGAGGTACGGAACTCTAAAATGAGCGCAATATTAAGTTTCACTATTCGAAAGCGGATAACGAAATGTCTTGACACTAAATGCTCTCCGCCTACTCTGTTATATGCGGGATACAGCGATACAATGAAGCCAACATCTTAATTTAATAAATGAAAAAAATACTCATGTCAGAATTTGAGCAAATAAAAAAAGAAATAACGTTAATATTAATAGTACTTTAAACACAAAGGTATGTTGTATTATTAATTCATTATATTCTAGCACTAGTCACTAGCTTCTAAAACACAGTTTATGCTTATTTAGGAGTTAGTAGCCCATAAAATGTATAATTATGAATGTTGTCAATAAAAATACTTTTTATTTTATTTTATTTATTTATTTATTCTAAATCACAGTCACAATATTTAAACTTTATAAGAAATATACCGAAATGGGAAAATTTTAATTGTCATTGAGTAATATACTTTATTATTAAGTTTAATACATCAGCAGCCGTGAAACGGTCACGGTCGTCCACTTCTAGATAGCGCTGAACAATGAAACTTGAAGTTGTTGATAAAAGGAAATAAGAGGGAAGTTATAAGTGAAAATTTACCTAAAATTTCAGCTGATATCTCATTTGAATTTATAATTGAGGTAATATTATATTTTGTACTGTCAGCTTCGGAGGTTCCAGAAATTTATTACTTCGATAGTATAATTTCAAGGTAAATTTCAAGGTCTGGAAAAATGCTTTTAACAGGATTGATATCAAAATAATTTTTATTTAAAAATAAATTATTACATATAATATCGAATATGTGCTCATACTATCTCTAAGTAGGCAGAGTTAGTAGTTAGTATTATAATAGTAAGGAAACTATAATAGTAAGGAAAATAGATAACTATCTTCTGGATCAGAAGATGTTCTTTTAAGTTCTATTGCTATCTAAATATTGTAGACTAAAATCTATTTTATGGTCAATTAATTAACAATCAGAATCACTAAGACTAACATAACTGCTATGGCAGTTTAAAATTAGTTATCTTAAAAAAACAATGTTTAAACTATATAAATATTTTTTTAGATATTATTATGAGATCTCGCAGACCAGCTTCATTTTTCCACGTCAGCACAACAGTATAGAACAAAGAGAAAATTAAAAATTGTAGAACTTGAAACGCCTCTTGTCGTCAGATTTTATTTTTACTATATACTATATTGCAATATACAATACTAGACAAACTTTACATTTCTTTTATATTTTTAGATGATTTATGTATTATGTAAAATATTTTATTTTTAGCATAAATTACGGATAAGCCCAATAAAGTCTGTTGGGATATTACTGTCAATATTCCCGTTTGTCAGTCGTTTTACTTTTTACTGTTTTTCGTTTGAAATAGGGACGATGTGCGCCGTCTGCTTGTCAGGCTGTCCAAGGTTGACATGATTTAACGACTTCTACCAATCGATAACAGCCTGGGCAGTGAAACATAAGTACATTTAATACGATAATGTTTAAGTGGCTATCTGATTAATTTAAGTAGGAACTGCAATTAATATTGTTTGATTAAGACATATTATAATATGGATAGAATTTATTACTAATTTGACACAGCCGTGATTATAAATATCAAATAACAAATATTTATGATAAAATAATGATTATTTTTTAAGACTTCGAAAAAATTTTGGTTTTTAATTCTGCCTGTGATAAGGTTTTTAATATATTTTGTACAAAGTAACAAACTACGACATAGAAATTAGTTGATACTGTCGCCGCTCTGACACAATATTATGCACAGCAGTGAGCAACCACTCCCTGTACTCGTGTTTAAATCAAGCTTTATATTATATAGTATATATAGATAGATTCGGTTTTACATATTATAAATAAGTAACTTCAGAACTTAATCCAGGCTAAATATATATTGTTTTCCTATGCGTAGAAATAACATAACATTAGTGGTTTTTTAGATCAATACTTAACAATTTATTTCAACAATTGTAGTGACCTTACTGATACGCATTCAGTATTATAATGTGGTGCTGTAGTATGTCGTATTGCTGGTGTACATTAAAAACCTCTGTTATCCACGAGGTAAGCAGTCTTAGATAATTTTTTGTCAAGATTGGATATGTACAAGGACATCCTTGTCCTTGTTGGTAGCAGTCGACCTTACTCTTCTTTCCTTGGGCAAAGAGAACTGACGTAGGCCTGTAGTACCTTTAATCGCATAGCTGTATGGAAGAGCAGGGAGTGAGAGGCTACATGGTAAATTCCATAGAGTCCTAGTGGGCCCGCGGCGGATACTGCTTCCCCCTTATGTTGGTTACAGTTCGGGGATCTTTTCGGGGAAACTTAAGGTTTTCTCTGTGCAATTATTTATATATGGGCCAAATTATGGACCAAAAAATAAAATAAAAAATAACTTTAATAAACATATCTACAACTTTATTTGTATATAGCTTAATATAGCTTAATAATTATGTCTCAAGACGCTATCATCACACAATAAGTACGATGACTATATATGATTCTCATTCTATTCTCATGATTCTTAGTTATATATATAATATGTTGGATGATACCGGAGTAAATAACACACAATTGTATTTATCTAAAATAGAAAGTTTAATATTATTATAAAATTATAACATTCTAATAAATTAAGATCATCAATGTACTAACCTAAAATAGAAAAATCGACAATTAAAGGTTTTTACTTCCAATATTTTGTAGTTTCAGACAATGAGAAATAAGAATTAAATTACTTGACAAGCAGGCTCAAAATCTCCATCTTAAGTCCGCTGTCATTATTATTCTTTTAATTGCCACATCACATATGTTAGGCAGTGCACACATACTTGTACATTAGTCCACGTACACAACATACAGTATACAAAGCTTACATCTCCCCCCCTCAAAAGTGAAAATTAGCTGGGGTTAGTTTCATCAAACTGGGGAATGAGCTTTGTCACATGATATAATCCCAAGGACTTTTTATTCTTTCCAGTGTTGATTTTGCATAGCGAATCTGATATCATTTCTTCTATCTCAAAAGGACCAATTCTAATTTCATCCATTTTAGATCTGTTTAACTTATTACAGTCCGTTATGTAAACCATATCACCTTTTTGAAACTTGTAATCCATTCTATTTTTGTCAAAAATGGCCTTGTTCAATTCATTTGATTTTTTTGATCTGAGAAATGCTGTATGTCGGTCTTTTTCTAGTTCTTCAGGATCCATTTGTTTTTTTTTAGGCCCATTGGTAATACATCGGTTGGTTTTCCACTTAACAGATATAGAGGCGAATAGCCTGTTACTGTGTGATTTGTTGAGTTTCACACAATCTATTGCAGTAAGCTTTCACACAATCTATTGCAACAGTTGTCCAAGCTGTTTTTTTTTCTTTGCTATTCAAGACACATCTAATCCTATTTACTATTGTCTGGTTCAACCTTTCATTGCAACCATTAGAAAAAGGAGCATCCACTGCTGTAAAAAATAAAATAACAGAGTGATCTTTTAAATATTTTTTAAATTCTTTTGAATTCATTGCTGGATATTGATCGGAGAGCAATATCTCAACATTATTGTCCTTGACCACTTGATCTACCAGTCTTATAAAGTCATTAGCTAGTTGTGTCTTCCAATTCGTCATCTGTTCTGTTTTTAATGTTTAAACTTTCAAGTGGCTTGTGATCCGTATAAATTGTAAATACATTTCCTATTAGCCAGTGTTGCCAAAATTTTAAACTTTCTTTTATGGCTAAGCATTCTAAAAATATGGCTTTCTTCTTTTTTTGTGATTCATTCAACTTCTTTGAAAAGTACGCTACTGGTTTGATTTCTCCACATTCCTGAGTTTGTTTTAGTATTGCACCGATTCCTTTTATACTTGCATCAGTGTATATAAAAGTTGGAGCGTCTCGATTGCCAGAATTGGAGCAGAGCATAAATTATTTTTTATTGTTTGGAAAGCTTTTTCACAATCAGCTGACCATTCGAAATTGACGTTCTTTCTTAGTAAATTGTGTATTGGATCAAGAGCTATTGTAGCATTAGGAATATATTTATTATAAAAAATTACTTTACCCAGAAATTGTCTTATTTGCTTCTTGTTTTGTGGTGCTGCAAATTCTGCTATAGATCTAAGGTTATCTTTCAAAGGTGTTATTGTATTACCTTTTACTATATGTCCCAAGAATTTTACAGACTGCGCCGCAAATTTACATTTTGTTAATTTCAGACGAAATCCTTCTTCAGCAATTGCATCCAGTAGTTTCGATAAATGGTTCATATGTTCAATAAAAGTTTTCGAAAACACCATAATATCATCAATGTAGTTCATCACAAAGTTTGACAGGTTATGTTTTTTTATTATATTGGTCAAGATTATTTGAAAAATTGCCGGGGATGTTTTCAGTCCAAAAGGAAGGCAAGTCCATTGATAATGACCTTCTTGTGTGACAAAGCCTGTCTTTTCTCTGTAGCTGATCCTCAATGGTATAGACCAAAAAGCAAAATTAATGTCAAGAGTAGTAAAACACTTACAGTTTATCGTTTTTACCATTAGATCTTCTATTATAGGAAATGGCTGTGGCTGTGGGATAATAATCTTATTAAGATCCCTAAAGTCAATACATAATCGTTACTTTTTTCCTTCATCTCGTTTGAATGCCAATGTTACTGGCGCTGCGAATGGGCTGTAAGATTCTTCAATTAGTTCATTTTTAGCAATTGTCCAATTTGCTTCTCGATTTCTTGTTTATCATCTAAGGAGCATCTATATGGTCTTTTTGAGCAATATTTCTCTACTTGTAGGTCTATAAATGCTTCATAGTTTTTCACTTGGCCTACATCGTATTTATTTATGTATTGTATTTATTTTTAGCAAATATATGTTTATAATAATTTAATAATTCACTAATTTTCATTCTTTGGTTGTGTTCCAAGTATTTAGTATCTATATCAAATTTATTAACATCTATGCCCTCATTAAAATTTATTTTATAATTAAATATTTCTGACTTAACCTCTTTGGTTTCAATTTCTTGATTACCATATTTTTTGTTTTCATTAGGGCTTATATATACATTTGCTCTTAGGCTGGTGTCTTTCTGAAGTTGGATATTTAAATTCCCATCATGGGTCAACCCAAACCGCTCTATCGTATCCAGTCCCAAT
>JAATLQ010038225.1:18151-84871 GCA_013421005.1 Heliconius erato x Heliconius himera
TATATAATTTATTTACCTTTTAATTTAAAGATAATAGTAATTTATGTTACTTTATTAGGAATATTATTAGGGTATTTAATTAGAAATATAAAAATTTATTCTTTAAATAAATTTTTATATTTTTATGAATTAAGATATTTTTTTGTTACTATGTGATTTTTACCTAGTTTATCAACTTATGGTTTAAATTATTTTTATTTAAAAATAGGTCAAATATTGTATAAAAATATTGATTTAGGATGAAGAGAATTATTTATAACATAATATATAATTCATTATACGGAGTAAGAATCGAGTCCACAAAAGTCACGTTTAGACTCAGACTGTCCCACTGCGCTACGTTGGCGTATATAATATTTGTCATATAAAATTTCTTCAGAATACATTTATGTTCCGAAATGCTTGTTAAGAAATAATTCCCGGGTGCAGAAATATCTTCTATGACAGCTGTTATAGATAATCAGAAGTCTGTGTCCTATGACAACTGACTTAAGCTTAGCTTATTTTAGGTTGGCGAGTGCCTAACATTTACTAATGGATGCTATTTATCAAAGGCTTGCTTTTAAATTATTATATGACTCTTATTTTTTTATAAATTATTGTAATCCAGAATAAGGAACAATAAATAAAACCGACCAAGTGTGAGTCGGACGAAGGGTTCCGTACCATACCATAAAAATGCCAAAAAAATCATGTCTGTTGTATAAGAGTATAGAGAGTTAAATATTTCTTTTATTCTGTTTTTTACTATTTTTTGTTGCAGTAGTATCAGAAGTACACAATCTGGTACAATTTTCAATTGTCTAACAATTACGTTTCATAACATACAGCCTGGTGACAGAGGGACGGACAGCAGAGTCTTAATAATAGGATCTCGTTTTATGCTTTGAGTACGAAACCCTAAAAAGAAAAAAAAACTAAAATCAATTAAAATAATACAAAAATTCTATTAAGAAAAAAATAAAAGAATCTAAATGAAAAATACAAAAGAGTATAATATGCTTTTTAAAATACATCGTGTTTCCATTGCATTTTCCTTAGTTACGAATACGAGCGGTGGATTAGTTTTTGTATGTGAAAATTGTTTGCCACATTTTACAACATATTTTGATTTGGCTCGCTGTGATAATATAAGCTTATGAACGCGGGAAACCCGTATAGGCTTAGTTATTTTATTATATTGACTACAATTGTAAACTTGTTTAATTTACTTTGCAAAATTTCCACTATATTGCTGTCTTAGATATATCATATAATTAAACATATCATATCAGTCGGGGGAACTAATTATTTTCATTTAGCCGCTCTGATAACAAGATAAAGCGCAGCGTTGAGTTCCGCCACTTAACACGTAACATCTCGATAATTGGACGGGAAGTGGGGAACGGAGTATTTTAACATGAAGGAAACAGTATGAAACGATTTTTTTTTAACATTTATGTAATAAGTCTACGTAGATACGTACAGAGTGTTTATGCGTTAAGTATGAGTAGACAACTCGTAGAGTTACCAATTTACATACAAAGTTTCTGCTTGGGTTAGAGTACCCATAAATGGGATGGGTTAATGAAGATAAATAAGGTTAATTAGTTTTATATATGTATATATATATATATATATATATATATATATATATATATATGTGTATTAATGTGTTATCTGTCCTTTAGCCTGATTAATTTGTTATATATATCTACTATTATAACATTATTAGAATTATCATAATTGAGATTGTTATTTGTAATGGCTCTGTTACATTATTGGCTTAATAAAATAATTGCTATGAATTTATTATAAGGCGTTTCTTTCATATCTTTTATTATTTTTACTTTTATTCATAATGTGTTAAGTAATGATAATGAGTGTTTGCGTGATGATAATAAGTAATTAAATAAGGCTATCTTATTATAGTTATTACATGACCTGCCTCCGACTACATGACTCCTGAGCTCAAATTAAATCAGGGAGGTATTCACCGATTTCACCATTTTGAGGAACGCAAGGGCAGGTTCCCTCGTTATAATACAGATCAAGCACATCTATCCTTCCGAGCATGTAGTCCTATCGCTCGACTCTGTCAGGCTGTGAAGGGAAGCCAGTGAAGACATAAATTTAATATTTAATACATGCTTATAATGCATATCCATCCATCCATCCATCAGCCTTTCGAAGTGATAATGCACATAATACCAACCAACCAACCAACCCATAAAGACTTTGCAATAACTTTTATTAAGTATTAAAATAGTCAAAGTATAAACAAAATAAAAATATATCGTAAAGCTAAGAAGAAAAAAACTACCAATAAACATAGGAAGCAATAGATATATGTACAAGGCTGTTCAACCATTAAAAAAAGTGGACGCGAATTTTGCATATGACACCGTCTGCGGGCCACACATCAGTATCCTTAATGTCATTATGGTAAAAAATTGGCCTTTGTTTAAAAGCTTTAATTCACACACAGCTTCATTAAATAATAAATATGTTAGTGATACCTTTGTAAAGTTTTTTGAGGAAATGGTTTTAATGGCTTACGTTTGTCGACAAACCTGACGTAAAAAGTAAATTAGTATCAAAATTTGTTTAGGGATCAAATAAGTATGATATTTTTGATTAAATATAAGTAAATTAAAAACCCTGCTTCACAAGTATATTTTGAGCCATGTTACATACAACCTGTAGCGCAATGTCAAGTGTCATAGGTAAATCTTGCTTTGAAAAGAGTTTTCATAATTTCTCAACTTCATCTGTAGACCCTATGGTACATTCTTCGTCTCGTCGAATGTCAACAACCCGCATGTAGAGACATAAAAGAGTATTGATACTTTTTATATTGGTATCGAATACATTACCTTTCGATACCGATACTTTTATACTCGATACTTTTTATTCGATACTTGTATTTATCAAGTACTTTTTAATGAGTATCGTATTGAATAAATTACCAAACTGACTTGGCCTTGCGGCTCATACTAATGATAGAAACATCTTACTCACACGCATTCTTCCTTTAGAATCCTTTGTATGGGAGGATGGTAATGGGAATATTTTTAAAATTCTAAATTATCCTCTCCTTTAATTACTTTTAATAAGAATTATAATAGTAATGGCTACTTAATTTTATTTTATTATACTTTTATTCCTTTTTAGCTAGTTATTTTAATTGTATTAGTATAATCATAAAACGATAATAAACTTCATTTAATTTAAATTTGAATTTGATTTTTAAATTAGTTACACTACTACTACACAAGTACTCTGAAAAAACCCGTAACCGCTTATGACCAAAACGGCTCGAAAAACTTTTATTATTAAGCGATGTAAAGAGGAGTAATGGGATTTATAAGATTTTAATTTTTTTTACTGACTGACTTCCATTAACGTATGCATATTATTCCCTAAGAAAAGTACTCGATACTTCAAAGCGTCGATATTTTAGTGTGTGGTTCAAATTTTATTAAAAAAAAATTGTTTATTATTTTTTCACAAAACCAGGTTTTTTAACTCATTTTTATTTATGTTCGTTCAGTTCTACTGAAACTACTGACGTAATATCAACGTCAGTCAAGTAATGACGTTACTTACTGACTGACATTGACGTGCTAATGCAAAAGAAAGAGAAAATGAAAATCATTTATCACTCCGGTCTACGACGACATTTTATCAACAAATGACCCAGTAGCAATATAAACAAATAAAATCTTTTTTGTGTGCATATGAGATAAGTCATTTAATACTATAATGAGATAATAAATTAAAATTATCTGTTATGTAAATAATGCGATATGAAAACACACACATCCACGCACTGTGTCTCTATCAGTAGTCTCAAGGTGTTTAGAGGGTAATTGAGGTTGGAGGAGGATTCAAATTTGCTATTTTATAAACACACACATACACACACACCAAAAAAAAGAAAAATATTTAAAAATAAAAGTGTATTGTCACCATGTAATATACCAATCACCATAAAGGAGTGAGAATGGCTGACTGAATACTCTCAATCAATTTCAAAGGAGTATGGACACTACTTTTTTGAGTCATCCACTGACATCGACCTCTGCATACATACCTTCCGGAGTGTACTAATGCTTTGTATGTGACCGATCTTTAGTATCATTGATACGTTATTTTCGAAGGTCAACCAAGGTCTTCTCTACCTGCCTGCCTTGCTTATCATTCACTCTATCTTCATAAGTTTATTTTGCCATTATTACTAAAATAATGATGTTATAGAGTTTTCTCAGAGATTCTACGAAGAAACCGCATCTCCACAACATTCATCTTTCTTTCATTCTTCTTATGTCATCATACCATCAAGCCATGATTAATTCAGCAGAAAGTGGGGAACGGAGTCTCCTTACACTAGGTTCCCTCTGCCTACCCTGCTGTGTCCCACACATACAGCGTGGAGCTAATAATAAGATAAAAAAATAATATATTATAATTAGTTGATTGCTTACATTTCATTAAGTTTGCATTGATTTCACTTATGTCACGTACACATGCGTAAAAATGAAACACAAAAGCTTACATTTAGAATCCAAGAGAAAATGCCAATGATAATTTTAATTTATTTAAATAATAAACAACTTAACAAAATGACTATAATAATTTCATAATCACAGATAGGTTATAAAAAAATAACATAAGTAAGAATATAAATCGATAAAAGTAAATAATATTTAATAAATGCTTAGCTATATAAAATCGCTTTTTCATGCTGTCATGCTTTAGAATTCTTATCTTTAGCATGTCGCTTATGTTTGTTCTTTTTGTATATCAGTTCTATTGTCCAAAATATAATAACTATAGCAAAACAGGACGTTAATATATAGAAAGCTGTCGAGTAACTGTTCGTCAAGTCCCTTATTGCACCTGTAACATAAACATTTAAGGTCTTTAACATTTAAATATTGTAAATGTAAATATAAAAATAAACAAAAACATTTCAATGATACGAAAATTGCCTAATAGATTAAAATTTAATATGATACATAGATCATTTATATTTTCTTTCATGTTTTCGTTACAATATGACATTTTTCGTTAGGTATAAAACTATCTCTACAGTCGTGTCGTATTTTCGAAGATCAACCGAAGTGTTCCCCTACCTATACCTATACCTATGTCTTTTATCACTCACCTTCTGCATTCAGCATATTCTATGAAGAAACCGCAAGTCCACAACATTCACCTTTTTTCATTCTTCTTATGTTATACCCACGTTTCGGTGCTGTATACTCACTCATTGTAGCGTCGGTACTGACACTGTTTTGTGTATGGCCGAATGTACAGCTGTGCTGATGTGTTATTTGGCACCCTTTTGAATGCTAACGGCGGAAAGTGGTCAACGGAAATGTCTTAATGGTAACGGAATATCTTATGACTAGGTCCCCAGGTTCCCTCTACCTATACTGTCGTGTGCGGGATACAGTATGAAGCTAAAATAGAACTTAATATTACTCACCAACTATAGGACCCAGTACCATTGTAAATACACCATACAGTCCTAAATATATTCCCATAGCTGATGTAAATTTATCTTCGCCTACAGCGTCCGCTATTACCACCGGTATCAACATTATTATTGTACAACGAGATATTCCGGCTAGTGTTAAGAATATTTGTATAAAAGTCATATTCTGTGTTGACAGCATTGCTGAAAAAAAAACAAAGTAAAAAAGTAAAAAAAAATAGAGATGACAGAACTGTAAGAAAAAATTACAATTTCTCAATTTGCATTGATATTTATAATTTAATATATTTTGATACAAATTAAAATCTTAATTTGCATAATTAAGTTTTCACTATACGTGTTCCTTAATATAGTAATCGTAGCTCTAATAAAATGTCGCCTTATACTTGTCATGACTCAAGAGTGTTTTCAATAGAAAAATGATTTTGTTTCGTATGGTAATAGTGTAATGTTTTTAAGCTAATTATATTTAGAAACTTTATAATTCAGAGTTAAATTTCTTGACTCTTCATTTAAAAATAATTAAATTACTAGTATTTTTGAAATTGAAATTATCATTTAAGCGTTTTGTATTATTGATAAATATGTCAAATAATTGAATAAAAAACATACATAAAATGGCTGATCATAATTTAATAGAGTATTTGAATAAAAGTATAAAAGTACGTATGTCTATATATGTAAGTACCTATTAGTTACTTTACATACCAATTCTCGTAGCAAAGGCTATTGTTAGGCCCATAACGTAAATCGTTTGGCTCCCGATTTTAGTGAGCCATTTGTTCAAAATTATAAATAATATTCTTGTCACTACATCTCCCACCGAGTTTAGAGAGATAGTAAAGGCTACGTCACTCTGAAATAAAAACGTTATATGATCTTGAAATGTATTGATTCAAATAATATACACATTTGTCATTAAATAATTTTCATTATAATATTATATTAATAACAAACAGAAATTAAGAAACAAAGTGTACAGTTCGCGAAAAGTGTAATGCAAATTGTAAGAGTGACACAACACGCAATAGCTCGAGAATTCTGCGAAAAGTGGGGAACAGAAGTGTCTTAACACTATGTTCATAGGTTTTGCTTGCCCCACACATGTGCGGCATATAGCGTGAAGCTAAAAAAACTAAATATATACGTATAGTATGTATTTATTATCTAAGTTGTATTTAGTAAGTAATTAATAAACTTTTAAAATATATACATACTTCAGACCACCCCATGCCGTATAAAAATTGTGGAAGCAACATCGTTATTGTTAAGTCAGCAAATATAACCAACGCTATTCCACAAGAAGCGTTCGACAAAAGATAACTTTTAAACAACGGAACATCTATAAAGTTAGAGATGACAGAACTGTAAGAAAATAATACAATTTCTCAATTTGCATTGAAATTTATAATTTAATTTACTTTTTTTAAAATTAATATCTTACTTTGATACATTGCTTTTATTTTGTTCTAATTCTTCTAAAATCTGTTTCTCGTTTGAGCTCTCTTTTATGGTTTCTATATTTGATGCTTTATATGATAATGTGAGATCGTCTTCTTTTTCCTTTTCACTTGCCAAAAGAGATTCTATTTCTGAAACTTAAAAAAAATTACTATTATTTCCATTTACATCATATAATACAAAGATACAAACAAGTTCGGAAAGATTTTTGTGGTAGGTAATTAAGTTTAAGGAATGTCTATAAAATATTGTCATAAACAAAAAACTTGGCCCCATCGTGGCACACAGCTGAGTCGATTCTCAACCAGGAGAATGAATTATTTTCATTTCCTGGTAATCAAATACCTAAGCCAATGTAAAGGCAAAACCAAGATGTCGTAGGTGTCGATGACTAATTATCATCAGTTGACACGGACGTACGTTTGCCTTCCCTTTTCCATAAAAAAACCGGACGCGGCGTAGAGTTCCTCTACTATACGCAATGTCTCGAAAATTGGACGAAAAGTGGGGAAAAAGTGGTCTTAACAAAAGGTTTCCTTTGCATACCTTGCTATATGCGCTATACATCGTGAAGCTAAAAAATCTTTGAATTCGAACTAAAATTATGACATTGCCTTTTCCTAAAACATGCTTTTACTTAACGAACTCCGGACTACAACAGCTATTGTGAAATATTATTAAAAATTGCAGTAGGTACTTTTCAAAATAAGGTTTCTAGGTTGCGTTAAAATAAGATGAGTTTTATCGAAGAGACTGTTTTTTTTTCACTTTTATTCACTTCAGAGCTCATTGACCTGGCTACTATCGGCTTTCAAAGTTAAAGAGGCTATTTTCATATTATATTTATTTATTTACCTAGATTAAGGTCAACTGATTAAACTTAATAAGGATAGTATTCTTAATGTTATTAAGTTTAATTAGAAGCTGATCCTTAATCATAATAATGTCCAATATGTATATGTTGAAAAGGTTATAAATAAAGTTTAATGGACTAAGTAATATATAGTATAGGTGCTAAGCTAAACAATTATATCATTTTTACTAAGAAATATAAATACGGCTAATAGTTTAAAAGAGGGACTGCATCTGACTGTAAAAGATATGATTAAATTTTAAGCTAGCGACCAGCTCGAGAGTTCACCAGCTTTAACTACGCAATTATTTATATATTAGTGTAAATTACCTGTCGTGTTATAATAGCAATATCATTTTTAAGACAATATGTATACATTGAAAACTAAAGTTTAAGCCAATTAAACATAATATAAAATAAAATATTTATAACAATATTTTATATTTGATATAACTTGTACTTTGTTTGTAAAAACTCCTTGATTTGGGTTCTATTGAACCGATAGATGTCCTCAATAATATATTTTTTTCATATATAGAACTATATTCAGACCGCGATCAGTAATAATTTTATTATATACAGGGTGGAAGTGTAAGCAGCACTTTAAATGTAACCACAGTTTTTAACTACTCTATAAAAGCCTAATATAATTCAGAAAAAAATAAATTCCCAAAAATGAAAAAGTTATTTTTTCAAACAAAATAAATAATAAAATTGTCGTTTTAAATTAAAACGCCATTTGTAAGGACGACGCACGCACACATAAATCTATAAAAGGGACACCGCCGGACACGCCTCATTCCGAAATCGAGTCGAATCGAGTAGGTATTGGCGATAAAGTTCGAAGTTTTTTAACCTTTAGTAGTATTTTTGTAGTAGTAAGTGTTTATGTTATTGGAATCTATACGTAATCACGTCACACCAAATACAGGTATGGATAAAAATCGTGAAATGAAAAAAAAATCCTACGTCCGAACTGTTGAAGCATCTTGATTAATTTCTTTTGATATAGGTTTGTAGTATTTTATCACTTTTCCTTTTTTGTTTCCGTAAATGGAGCGCTGCCTCTTCCACCCTGTATAAAGATTGTTTTCATTTTTAAAGCGCTACTTTGAGGCACTCAATGTGTCTCGAAAATTAGGTGGAGAATGCGAAACACATTGTCTTAACCTAGGTTCCCTTTGCTAATCCTGTTATGCGAAAAAAAAATTATATCTTTTCCTATAAGAATATGAAAAATTAAATACCATTTTCTTTATTTTCAGGTACTTCAATTTTCTTCATATGCCACGAAGCTGGTTGGAACAGAGCCATACCGACGATATTTTGCATGGATATTCCTGCTATTAAGAGAAAAGTCCCTTTATATCCATAGTTTTCTTGCGCCCATTTGATGAAATAAGGAGAGACTAAAGTTAGCGCCCCTGTAAGTGATTTAAAGACACTATTAGTAGTTAACTCAGTAAATATTTATTATTTCAATAAAAATAATAAAGAAACTGTCTCAAGTATGTTTTTGTTGTACCCATGAAAGTTATTTAAAAATATAAACTACGAGCATTATTTTTATGTGCCATAATACGAGAGAGAACTTAAAAAAATATACATGCTTAACAAATAAAAAAATATGTTGCAATATAGGTTATATAAACATAGACGAAAAACTCTATGAAATGAGAAGTTTATAAAAAGAAGGAGAAGAAGATAACTCATTGTTCTATATCACTATAAGAGCTTAAATTTAATTTTCCCCATAGATGTCCTAGTAATACAATTAACTAGTATACTCCATTTCAGTCCTGTGTAGACTTTTTAACAAAAGTATTAGCAATATTTATTTATTCTTGATTGCACAAAATATATGTATTACAAAAATGTACAATAGCCCGCCTATTGTACATTTTTGTAACTCAACGCTAAATAGCATTTTTTACCAGTCAACTTATTCATATGGGAGAATAAAACGTGTCAGTGTGCAAGATAAATGTCTATAACATTTATCTTGCACACTTTCACATTTTATTAAACGCGACGGTCGTGGGTTGGATTCCCACTGGGGAGAATGAATTATTTAATATTTTGATTCAATCGCAAAAGAGTGCGGAGTTGAGTCTCACCACTCAACGCGCAATGCTTCGAAAAGTGGGGAACGGAGTGTCTTATATACATTAGACTATGTCTGCCTACCCTGCTAGATGCGGGATACAGCGAGAAACTAAAACAAAATAGTGAATACATATATAAATAAATATTGACATAACATTTTAATAAGTAAGTTTAAATGCAATAAGTATATTTTCTCATATGATTTATACTATTTTTTCTTACTCTTATTTTTTGATTTGTATTGTAACATGTTATTTAAGACAAATACTCTTAAATATAATTGTACACATAGTATTAAGTACCTGTGTTACACATTTTAATAAACCGAATAAATAAATAAAATGACTGTATTAAATCTGATATATTAATGATTTTTTTTAGTAATTCATCAAATACAATATAATATAATACCATGCCATATAATATAATTTAATTGCAATATAACTCTGAAGTCAGTACGCTATATGAAGTTAACAATTTTCAATTTCATAGTACATTACTTACCCACAATAGTTTGCGTGAAACTGACAGCCAGAAGCCGTCTCTTAACGAAATAGTTGTTCAGCATTGTGAACGACAAATTGACTATCATTCCATTTCCAAAGCTCTGGAAAAAGATAAAAAAATATATATATTTTATTGATAGTGAAATCTAATCCCATCAAAAGCATCCTGTTAAAAACCAGCGAAGACTCGATGAAGCTGTTTGTTTCTCTATGAAATTAATGAAATTTCTTGTTAAAGCCAAGGCAAGTCTAAGGTTCCTTACTGCCTATTTGTATGTGACCGATCGTTAAAGGTTTTTTAAGCATAATTACGTGTTGATATATACTTACAAGCCGATTGCCAAGTCAGGCCATAGATTAAAAGTTATTATTATTTGGTAATAACTTTACAATTAGAGATCAATACTAAAATTTAAACACTTAAAAATATTAATATTTTGAAAAATTACAGTGATAGTACGAGTAACTTTATCTTTAAGTTTTAATAAATAGAACGCAAAAACTGAATAATAAGAACAAATTATATGACACTGATATCAGTACAGCGTAAGCCGCTTGACAAAAAGCAGCATAAACCAGTTTAGACCAAAATAAAATACGTGCAGCACTTGACAGCCGATGTCATATTTACACTATATATGAACACTAGCACAAATGCAAAGTTCAGCTTAGATCTCGTGGACTGTACCTACACGTGGGTGGGCATATAGGAGAATTTAGACACTTTTCGCTATCTGATATGCTGTCTCTTAAATTGAAGTAATACAATATATTTTGTAAGAAGTCTGAAAATAAGAAATAAATCGGTCATGTGCGAGTTGGATTCACCCACTGATGAACAGTATGCACGCATATGCACTTATTTTGTATGAAATAAACATTTTGTATATTTAAAATGTTCATTTTTCAGATTGTTTTCCTTATTTATAATTTATGTTCTCACTACGTGCTGAATTTCATAACTACGGGAATAACTCTATTGATTTTTATTACGCGGCGAATTTCATACAAAATGTAGCTAAAATAATGCATAAATGCTTGTTTTTTTTATTTGCGTTGACTTAAGTTTGTCTGCTTCAAAGGGCCGTACACCTCGATATTTGATTTAATTTTGTTCATGCAATCTTGAGATGATCTTGACAGATGGACAGACAGAACTATAGGCAGATGGACACCAATTTCGTAATATAAGATTTACGATTTTTTTTTGAGATACGGTATCTTATTAATGAAAAAAGTCACTTTTGCAACTTAACATGTGAGCAAAGAGTTTAAATATTACTTTGGGTTTAATTTTCTAATAATTTAAAAATTTTGTAAGATATTAATAGAAGTATCTTTGATCTTACATTTATTTTATTAAAATAAGCAGAAATACATAAAATACTATACCAAACAATTGTAATTACCTGACCAATTCCAAGACACAAGATAAATGTGGATTTTGATTTCACGAATGCCATGAGGATCAAGGCTATATCGTATATCAAGGCTGATATAATTCCCAGTTGTCGTATCGATAAAATTTTTAAAAGGGGACTTATCAAAAATCCTGAAAACAATATATTGTGCAAATTAAAAATATAGCCAGCTATAGGTATAAACTTAGTGTTAAGGCGCAGTGGTGGACGCACAACCATCGCAATACAGTTACACCCTTGTGCCTCTGCGCCACGACGGCCTCATAATAACATAGTAATAAATAATAATAATAATATAGTATTTATAAAGAGAAAATTATAGTACGTTTACAGGTTTGGTATGGGTCCGGCAAGCCTCTGCAACTTCAATATCCATGTCTATCATGCTTGCCTGTCCTAACGCCCTCGCAAGCGTGTAAATGTCATTCAAGTGTTATTAAATGTTATTAATGGCTTGAAGCTAGTGGATGCTTGCTGAGCTATACTAAGCACAAATGTAACGTCAAATCTGATAGGGTCCCAACTAGCAACAAGCTCTTGTAAAATGTTTGACTTGGCTCACAAGACAAGCCAAGCCACGCAACCACGCCTTACTATATATACATATATTAAGTTTGGTTTGTGTTTGGTTTTGGTTACTTAGCACGCACTAACACGAATTCTCCATAGTGAGCGAATAAACGTTAAAGGAGTGACATCAGAACTATTGGGATCATTACACGAACTAAGCTTATATACAAAATTTTAGCATTTTCAAATTACAATAGATTTGAAATTCAGTTGCAAGGACACTTTCCTAACGAGACAAGACAAACAACTTAATAAAAATTTGCTATATATATGTTTAATGTTGTTACCTGTAATTGCTATAGTGACAGCGCTGATTCCATTCATTAATGTTATATCTGTAGAATTCATGTGTAAATAAATGAATGATGGATTGTAGATCACGCCAAAACTTGGTATGAATACATGTATAGCCATCTGAAAATAAAAATAAATAAATAAAATACAATAACCACTTATAGACGACTTTTTATAGAATATATTTTTAAGGTTCTGAAGGGTAGTATATAGGAATTAAACAATCAATCAATTAATTACTATTATAAAAAAAATAGCAAAAACTGTATTCAGTGAACACACACTTTTTCAGAAAGATTTATTCATCTATTGATGGACTGATAATAATGGTATATCAAAATCTATGATTACAACAGAGGGACGAGAATTATACAAGAAAAAAATTGAAGGGTTTCCACTGAGACGTGGTAGTGGCACGCGCGAGCGATCTAACATAAGGTCTTATATAAGTGGAGAGGGTTTCAGCTGTGTTTTAGTGGGAGGTGTAGAGTTTTTTCGATGAGTTCAGCAGTATCATCCGTCTCTAGGCCACGTCTGTACTGGGGGTGGTATGCGTATAAACATTTGCCATCGATAAAAAAAATCAAGTAACACAATTTGTATGTGACTTTTCCAATGAAGTAAGAAAATTTTTTTTAAACATTTTTAAAGTGTTATTCCACACTTAGGAAAGAAAAATACTTATTTAGAAAACGTATAAAAATTTGAAATAACGTATAAAAATTTTCTAAATAAGTATTTTTCTTTCCTAAGTGTGGAATAACACTTTAAAAATGTTTAAAAATATTTAAAAAATAGTTTCTCTCTTGCCAAACGATAATTCTTAGTAATTATCTTTGGGTAGCGGAAATTTGTAAAAATCTCCCTACAGAGAAGCTAACAACATAAATAAGTTGTAACAAGCGTATAAAAATTTCGACGTAGCTTGGCGAGAACGCATGGCTTAGTGGTCAGAGCGCCTGGTCGGTTTCCAGGAGGCGCGGGTTCGAGTCCCGCTGCGTTCAAATTTTTATACGTTTTCTAAATAAGTAAGTAAGAAAAACTTATAAAAGCTTATCCAGCTTTGTATCTCAAATAAATAAATGGAAAGAGTTATTATTACAAGCAAATTAACTGCGCCAGGTGAATGGACACACGAATGTTTTAAGTTCTTATATAATCATAAAAAAAATAAGTCAAATTAAATTATTTTTTTAAGTCATCTTGTTATCGTACGGAGTTGTTATTTTTCCAGCACAAAAGCACGAAGTGTGACTGTGAAACCGACTGGTTGTGGGTTCGATCCCCACTCGATGAGATTAAATATTTATTTAAATTTATATTTCCATTATCTTCGCTCTGGTGTCGAGCGCGGCGTTGAGTACTGCCACTCAACAAGCAATGCCTTTAGAATTCGGCAGAAAGTGGGGAACGAAGTGTCTTGACACTAGCTTCCCTCTGCCTACCCTGCTGTGTGCGGGATACAGCGTGAAGCTGATTTGATTTGATTTAAAATGTATTCTTTTGTCTAGACTATAACATATGGTTATAGATAAATGCCGCAAGGTTACTAAAATTTGAATATTTTTGAATTTTAGTTAATGTACAGTAACTTATAAAATATTTTATATTGATATAACTTTATTATTTGTCAAAAAAAATGATTTTTAATTTTTTGATTTTTTATTATTTATGAACCAACTGAAATATACACACTAAATGTCAAGGCAAGCTTGCCAAAATACAACATTGCAAAGTGCATTTGAATCGGTTAAGTGCTTCTTGAGATTAACCTGAACAAAATGCCCGAAAAAACAAAAAAAAAACACATTGTTTTGGGTTCTATTACATTGTTAAATGTAATAACAATTTTTACCATATGTCCTCCATGTACAGTCACCGATCAGTTATGATTTTATGATAAGTATAAATATAGATTACCTTGTGTGGGGTACTAGCCCAGAAAAAAGAAAGGCAGGGATCGTATATGTTTTAATGGGAATAGAGAATCTTACCACTAGGTTTCCAGATTCCCTCAGCCTACCCTGCTATGTGCGGGATACAGCTTGAAGCTAAAAACATTGTGTCGGATGTCGGATGTTGCATGTGCGCATATCATTAAATGTCATTTAATATTATAAATAAATATATCCCACAATGAATATATATTTTATCCACTAACCTTTAGAATAACTACACTGATTTAAAAAAATCTTCGCATATGAGCCCTTTCTACATAAGAAACAATTGAAAGGACTCATTAGGGATGAAATGAACTATGACTATGGACTTGAATTACAGATAAAACTTAGGTTTTATAAATTTCCAATTTCAATTTTTTTCCTTTATTTATACTGCAAGTTTCCACTTCTAGCCAAATCATAACTGTAAATTTCAAAACGTGGCGAATAAAGTTAAAGCTTGCTTGTTGCGGACGTATCCACTTATTTAGTATGAAATTAACTACAAATATAAGTTTGCATAGATATTTTTTCTGTGAATTTTTTTTTTTTTACTTTCGGATTTTCCCTTTATTTGTATTGTAAATTCTCCCTTTGTGCCAAATTTCATAACTTGCATCGGTCCACGGGACGCACCTTATAGTTTTGGATTACGCTGCGAATTTCATACAAGAGGTTAAAACGATGCTCAAATGCTCGTATCTTTTGATTGCGTTAATTTAAAAGCCTGATTTTTCCTGTGTTTTGAGAGACCTGCAACTGATATCTTTATACGATATCGAGATAAAAGGTTTTATTGGGATTATGGTCTTAATGGACAGACGGACAAAAAAGTGATCCTATAATTTCCTTTTTACCTTTTGAGGTAAGGAACTCATAAAAAAACAAGCCTTATAGTGTAGAATTTTAATGAAATGCGTACATACGTACATTAATGTAAAAAAAGTTTCGAAGAAACAAAGTAATATAAACTTAATAAACTGTAGAAAGTAAGTAAAGTATTTGAAATACTACACTGTATCATAAACCAGAAATTGTAATAATAGAAAATACGTAAGTTTTACATCTAATTGAATATAAGAAATGAAATAAAGCTTAATTTACAGGTTTCCTATATTGAATAAAAGTAATGTACAGACACAAATATTCTTTAAGGATGCTTAGGTTAATAAAAAATGGTAATAAAAGTTATCACTGACGTGTAAAAGCGTCAGCAGTCTATCCCAATCACGAGCACTGCATGAAAACAAAACAATCAATACTAGTTTGCAGCCTGTGTTTTTTTTCACTGATAATACTCCTCACTGAGTAAAGTGAAAAGTATTTTCAGAATAAAGTGAAAAGTATTATCTTGAGAATGAGTAAAGTGAAGTGTAATCAAGCAGAGCTTACCAAATTAATCGTAACCGCCAGTGCTATCACATAACCCCATCCGCCATCTGGCGGTACCAGTTCATATTTTTTACTTCTTGTTACTTCCTGGGCACTCATTTCGTACACTTACTATGAAATAACAATGATAAATGAGCCTCGAAACAGATACACCTTGTCTTTTTATCTCATGTCAACAATTTATATGATTTAATTGACGCAATGTGTAGTATTAGAGTATTAAATGAACTTGTTCTTACATATCTTATTTATTGTTTGTCCTAGAACACTATAGCATGTCCACAATTAGATCCCTTTAATTTTAGTCTTTCTTTTTTGGGATAGAATAAAAAAAAAATGATATAGATATTACGCTTTCTTCTTCTTCTATACATACATTTAGTTATATGAGATTAAAAGAAATTCTATAAATAAATAAATATTTTTCACGCTTCACGATGTATCCACTCGCTGCACATCTCGCCCCGTCTGGAATATCTCGTTATCTGGTACTACAAAAAATAATCAAAAAGATACATATATTCCACATGGAATATATGTATACTTATCTGACACATATAGATGACTTGTTCTTGTAAAAATATAAGGCCTAACAATTATTGAATAAAATAAAAAAAAATATGAGATAAAAATAAATTTATTCTATTAGGCCCTAATAAAGTTTAAAATTCTTTATGAAGTTTATTTCATATATATCATATACAAATGCCCAAGATAATAAGCCGGTGCTCCAAATATGAAAATTGTTACATCTAAGACTAAAACCCGACTACTGAAATATCGTGCACTAAAAAGTATAAAACAAGGAAATTTTCTCGTCCAAAGTAGTTATGTACAAATCAGATACAATAGATATCTATTTATCACCTTTTTCTTTGTTTAAACGCTAAGATCTCTGGATCTACTGGATCGATTTTCTTTTCTTTTGTATGAAAGCTACATTCCTCGGAAGTGCTATAGGCTATAATATAACATTACGGTGTAAATCTTAGTTAGCTTTAAATAGCGAAATAACAATAATAATGAACGCCATCGAATTGCTTTATGCGCGTGCAATGCGTGCGTGCGATGTATACCAAAAATATCGCGATACCGTACAATCTATCTCTATCTCTTATAAATAAGTCACAGTAAGGCATTCCTTGACAAAAAAATAATTGAAAATTGCATTGTGACCTTGCAATTTTCAATTATTTTTCTTCTCTGTTTTTAATTAACATGGATATTGAAACTTTAGAGCGAAAGATATTTCAACATCAAGAAATTTTATGAAGATAAACTTCGGCTTTTATAGTAAGTATACTTTTCGAGAAAATGTAAAATTAACATCAACGATCTGTTTACAGCTGCAAGCTTTAGTTTCTAGCCTCCCGTTCCACGGGGGGCTTCAGCTGGACCCGCTGATGACATCCTCTCAAGCAGTCAGTTGTGTAGTGCTTGCCCTTTCTCAGAATTATGAAAATCAGTTCAGGAGCCTAATAAAAGTATTATAGGTGGTATGCGGGCGAAACTGCGTACGGATCGCTAGAATTAAAAATAAAAATGTGTCGTTGTGCATACGAAGTGTGTTCAAAAAGTATCACGAATTTTGTGTTTTTTAGAAAAAATATATTTATTAATGAATATCTATACGTATTTTGATGCGATATTCGGCCATACACTACCATTATACGCTTGTGCCAAAGCCTTTTCCAATCACTTCAAAAAATCTTTTTTTTTTATCTTGTTCAGCTCCTCCTTCGATGCCGTCTTTATCTCGTTAATAGTAGTGTAGTGTCGTCCTTTCATGGGCCTCTTCAGTTTCGGGAACAAAAAAAGCCTGTTGTTTTGGCCAAAAGTCACGCACAAGTAACGATGTGTGAGCAGGGGCGTTATCGTGGTGCAAAAGTCATTTTTTGTTTTTCCACAAAACCAGGCGTTTCTGGCGGATTGTTCACGCAAATTGCACAAAACTTGCAGGTAATATTCCTTATTGACCGTTCTACACTGCGGCAAGAATTCATAATGCACCACGCCCCTGCAATCGAAGAAAACTGTAAGCAAAACTTTCGCATTCGGCCGAACTTGGCGTTCTTTTTTCGGTATTGGTTCGTGCGGCAGCTTCCATTCAGATAAATGAGCTTTGGTTTCCACGTCATAACAATAAACCCACAATTCGTCACCAGTTATGACCTTCTGGAGCAAATTTGGGTCGTCGCGGACAGACTCGAACATCTTTGATCCATTTTTTTGAATAGGTAAAATTAGGTCGGCATAAACGAGAGACATGAGTACCAACATAACGCCCCAAAAAATCGAAATTCGTGAAACTTTTTGAACACACCATGTATATCTTAACTTAAACTTAACTTAGCTTCACGCTTTATCCCTTGCGGGGTAGTCAGAGAGAACGGAGCGCCAAACGCTACGGTCTCTACATACCTCTTTCGACTCGTCCGCATTCTCACCGTGACATCCTCGCTAGTACCTGTCTATCTACCATTCTGTGTAGCTTTTCATTGCGGATTCGATCAGCTAAGCTGACTCCGCATATCCTACGAAGAGATCGTATCTCCACAGCATTCATCTTTCTTTCATTCTATACCATGTATATCGCTAGAAATTAATTAAATATAGCGAGCTGAGTGCAGATACTGCAGGCATTTTGCTTTTTTATTCAAATTTAATAATTGAAGGTCCTCGGGAATTACTCTATAGGTTTTGGCTATGAGGCGAATTTCATACAAAACGCAGTAATAACGATGAATAAACGATCGTATCTTTACTTGACTTAGAAGCTTGTTTGCTTCGCAGCTCTTATTGTATTGACTTAGCTTGTTTATTTTCTGTACTGCAAGGAACCATGGTCTAGAAAAATTGACATAAATTGCAGCTTGTTACCTCCACGCAATCTCGAGATAAATGGTCTTGACAGGCGGACAAAAAAGTGATTTTATAAGGATTACTTTTTCTCATTTTATGGTACGAAACACTAAAAAGACCTTGAAGATTGAGAAGCTACTTAAATTGTCTTAGAAATTAAATCCAAAACGTCAATTATTTAATTTTGAATGAATTAATACATGATAAAATACAAAATGACGCTAGACGCTAAAAAATAAAAAATATTTTTTATATTATAGCCAAACAATAATATGAATTTAAATAATATATATAGAATCCAATGTCATTTTTATTATCAGAATGTGTACAAATTTTTATGATAATTGGTTGATTAGTTTTGACGTGAAAGAGTAAACAAACTTACATTCACATTTCTAATATTAAAAAATAAGCATGATGATTTTTTATCATGCGTCAACTTCTGTAATTTGTCTTTGTTTTCTTATATAAATAAAATATGAAACCATTGTTTACGATCTACTTAGCGATATTCTATACGGGCTTAAGGCTTAAAACTATTACACAATATTAAAATTATTTTCAGTCTTTCAATAACTTACTTGTATTTAATATTTTTTTATATTTAATACTAGTTACTCGCTCGCAGCTTCGTTCGCTTAAACTACTGCATTATTTTACTTAATACACTGAATTATAGTCTTGCTTTAATATGTAATATATGTTTGCAAAGCACTTACGATTTCGAATGTAAAAATTATTAAAACCTTAGGGTTGCATTTTTATAGTTCCCATAAGGAGATTCAATAGTTTAAAACAAAAACAACTTATCAATATATATTGTTAGCGTACTCGTGTAAAAGAAGGTAGATTTAGGTGGAAAATAACTATAAAAGCTGTGGAATTGTGTCAATCGGAGGCACTCGCTTGTAAGTGACGGCCCCTGTTGGAAGGAAACTAGTGTGAAATATTGTTAGTAGGTGATACATATCACTTATTGCAATTACATAGTATCTCTTTCAAAATAGTTTAGAATCATATAGCCGATATGTGTTTTTATCGAGTTTTTTAAAAAACGTTACCCGTTTCCGATTTCTAACATCAGAAGTGGGATACGCATGAAGTTTCCATATCTTTATGTGTATCTTCGCCCAATTGGTAATTTGGATTGAAAGTTTGGTATTCTAAAAATTAAAAAGCTATTTCTTATTATAAAATCTTTGCTGTGTTTTAATTATTATCGAACAATAGAAGGAAGGACTACTTTACTAATAATTTTATTGTTTTAGTAATTTTATTGTGGTTTCATAAAGACTCGAGTGTAGCTCTCCCCTGAAGAGAAAAATTACGAGCTTTGATGGACGCTCGTGAAGTGTTGGCGATCACGGGGGAATGCCCCGCGTACGCTGATCATGGGGGGTTTCGACCGTTGGGCCCCGTCGCGCCGAGGCGCGGACGTGCCGTGAGATAGGACTGGCCTTTCCGCTGCCTCTTACGGCGGCGGAAATGCTGAACACGAGTGCCGTGTCGTTTGTGCTTATATTGGAAATTCACCGGAAAAGACGCAGCACACTACCGCCACTTAATACAATCGATGATGGAAACAATGTCAAATGATGTCCTCGTAATTACAGTGACACCTATTACTACACTATAAGTAATTTATGTTGTAAATGCATGAAACATTTCAAATATCTCTAAAGTAACACAGAAAAACTAAATAGAAATTAATTAAGGTTTATATTGAAAGCCATTAAAGTTGTTTAATATTTTTTCTTAATGTTTTCCGAGCAAATGATTATAAATCAAAGGTTGATAATGACACTTATCGCTAATTCTATATGTGCATTTATTTAATTTACAGAGATTTGTATAGATTGTCACTCACAACTTCGTTAATTTGTCTTGTGTTGTGATTTTTAAGATGTAAAAGGCAAAATTTCGTTCTTTTCGAAGTCCCATAAGAATTTCGAGAAAACCCTAATGGTCCCCTACCCTCCCTAATTTACCTACATGCCAAGTTTCAACAATTTCTAAGCAATTTAATATAAATCTTAAGTACCATGCATGTTTTATTCTGATATATAAGATACATTACTGTAAAGTTTCATCTAAATTCGTTCAGTAGTTCTTGCATGAAAGTCGAACAAACATTCAACCTCAAAAACTTTCACATTTATAATAATAGTAGTATTAGTTTCAGAATTTTAAAATATAACATACATATAACGTATGTATTTATTTAATAGTTTAACCTTCGGGCATTACTAAAGTATCTCTTAGCAAGTAGTTGACCGAAACTGTAACAATATTTTATCACTCGCCTAACATTCTATTATCTTACACAGTGTATTTAGAACTTAATATGTAGACATTGTAATAAGGGCGAATTCATACGAGATTAATTTTAACATAGTAAAATTATTTTCATATCATTTCTTAGTACTGTTGCTTAATTAAATTTATTAAAGTTTGTGGCACTATGATGATGAATTGTGGCTATATGTGAAACACGGAACGAAACAGAGAATGGAAGCATAAACATTGAGTAAAATCAATAATTCCGCCTCAAAGTTTTTATTTATTAAGTGTTGTAAATAAATTAAAATTTTACATAAAATAACATTTGCCTTAAATTTCGAAACTTAAAAAAACGAAACTGTTTTAAATATTCAATTAATATTAGTTCAATTCTGAGCTGCTTTTCTTTACCCAATTTTTTTTATCACGACACAAACTCTATAGATTATTTAAAATGTATGTTTTATTTGTATTCTATTTAATATTAAATTATTTATTATTTATTTGTAATATACATATAAAATATTTTAAATAGTTCATTTATTGAATACCAAACCAGTCGTGGCGCAGTGGCCCAAAGTGTGACTGTAAATGCGAATGATTGTGGGTTCGATCCCCACTTGAGGAAAAGAAATATTTATTTAAATTTTTATTTCTATTTCTTCTCTTTGGCAAAGGCATTCAAGGCGCTACCTTGAATTCTGCCACTCAGCATGCAATGCCTCGAGAATTCGGATTCCCTCTGATTACCCTGCTGTGTGCGAGATACAGCGTGAAGCTGTAAAAAAATAGTTCATTGAATGTATATAGTGGTCCTTCTTAAATGAAATGTGTTAAAAAGTTATTGGGTGAAATTATAGTCCTTTATGACTTCCTTATTCTTCTTATGACTTCGTCATATCGCATAACTAACAAACGGAATAGATATGATCTACGAAAAACAGATATTTTAATTTAATTTTATGACTATTACTTTTACTTTGATCTTATTTTCGGGTGATATGTAAATTAAAATAAATTAAATCAGCTTTACGCTGTATCCCGCACACCGCCGAATAGACAGAAGGAATCTAGTGTTTAGACACACTGTTTCCCATTTTCCACCGAATTCTAGAGGCATCCCGTGTTAAGTGGCAGAACTCAGCGCAGCGCCGTATTTTGCTTTTGATACCAGAGCAAAGAAATGTAAATATAAATATTTTTTTAGAGATACGTATGCTCTTTATACATAGCACTACGTCTGGGTGTTCCGAAATCAGAACATAAACTTTTATAACATTAAATGAATGTCGATTTGATATTTTGAGTATATTTGTATAGTTAGCGATCGCAGCACGCCCAAGTTTTTAGGATGGAGATGGAGAGGAGATGGTACTGCCCATCTTCTACTGGCTGTGCTCCCTTAGTCGTCGTCTACGACACCCAAGGGACGAGATGGGCAAGATAAGGCGTACTGAAGCGAATGAATATAGCAAAGTTACAAGTAGTAACTAACAAGAATAATTAATAAATATTTTTAATATACTATTATGAAAAAAATATTATTTTATACTAATACGTTCGTAGGCGCGTATAACTTAGCAGGAGTTAGGGGTGTCTGGCAGAGTTTAAACCATGCTAACTATTAGGCAACAGGTAACGTCATTTCTAATATTATATCCAAAAAAAACCTTGAGTTTTATTATTTGGCGAAAGTTGAGCACTACTTCTTTATACACTCATTAAGAATTAAATTAAAATCAAAATTTAAATCAGCTGCACGCTCTATCCCGCACACAGCAGGGAGGGAAGCTAGTGTTAATACATTCCGTTCCCCACTTTCCGCCAAGTTCTGGAGGCATTGCGTGTTGTGTGGCGGAACTCAACGCCGCTCTTTGCCTCGACACCAGAGCGAAGAAATGAAAATATAAATGTAAATAAATATTTCATTTCCTCGAGTGGGGTTCGAACCCACAACCAGTCGATTTTACAGTCACACTATGTGCCACTGCGCCACGACTGGCCTTATTAAAAAAACGTATAAAAATTTTAACGTAGCGGGATTTGAAACCCGCACCTATTTGGAAACTGTCCAAGCGCACTGACCAACTAAGTCATACGTTTTCATCGAGCCCGCTACCCGATACGTTCAATTTTTTATTTAACAAAATTATTTTTATTTAATAAAATTTTCTTTGTTTTAGAGGCAATATTTAACCAAGGTAAATAGAGGCTCTTTCGAATAGTATTTGTAGAGACGAACAAATCCCATGTCTCAGTTGCATGGGTTTAATTAATAAATTAAATAAATTATTTTTTCTATAGTGCCTAATTAAATTGTTGTATTATATATATAAAGTTATTACATTGTAATAACTTTATCCTCTTAACTGAAAAGCATAGCATAGCATTATACATATAACGTCTGTGTCCAGTAACAAAGGATAAAGGTAGGCAGATTATATGGCGTGACCCTTGTGGTCGACCCTGCTCTGCGCTATTTACAAGAATGCTCGCTAAATTATAAAAAATGATCGTTACTTCAGTAAAAGGCACCTCTTAACAGTTAAAGTAGGTAAAATTAAATAGATTTTTGTTTGTAACAAGTTGTAACAAATCCTTATTAGCTTAAAGAGAGCTATTAGCAAATTAAGTCTCAAGGGCAAACGTTTCAAAAACTTGAAGCGGTAGTAAAAGAAAATCTAACGAGAAATGAATGCATTTCTTTCCTTTGTTTTAAATATGAGAGGTTAGTTAGAAAATTTAAAAAGTCATATTATTATCTCTTTTTTTAATAATTTTGCTTGGATTATTTTAAATAACAAGTGTTTTATTAAAAAAGTTTTCAAAATTGACTTAAAATGACAATAGTTTACGTGTAGTGGTAACGAAACGCAAAAAAATCATTGTCGTTATGTCAACCTTTATGTAGCTGAATATGGTAGACAGTACCAGTTAGATGTCAAATTTTTTTATGGTGAAACAGAAAAAAGTACGCTTGGTCCCTGACCCTGATTTTAATGACCAGATGGACGGTCATTAAAATCAGGGTCAGGGACCATTCTCTGCGGCCTTTAGATGGTTCTCCTTCTCACATCCCTTACTTAGGACAAGCCTAAGTTATTCTATCCCTTATAAAATGTCCTTCCTCATAAAGTTCCGTATCCCCTTAACGTTCAATATTTGTAAATGTTTGTTTTTTATAGAAATTAAAATTACATTGATTTTTGATTTAGTTAGACTTAGTAGAATTTTTGTAGTAGTATGTGTTTACGTTATTGGTGTCTATTAGTAACTGCGTTACACGAAATACCGTATGGATAATCATCGTGAAATGAAAAAAAAATCCTACGTCCAAAATGTTGAGGTATTTTTATTAATTTCTTTAGGCATAGGTACTGCACCCGTAAAAGGAGCGCAGACGCTTCCACTCTGTATATAATCACTAGAATTTTGAGAAAATAATGTTCATTTCATATCCTAAGCAATCGTTTTTTTTTTAATAATCCTATTTATATTTCCTACTTATCATTAGAAATTATTAAGAAAATTAAGATATCCACTTCATATAATGAAAATCTTCATGATTTTACCTCATTCGTGGCTATTGTACCACTGGTATTTGGAGGGTTTTAAATTTAGAAAATCTTTGTATATGAAATTGTTAGTGTAGGTTTAATAATAGGAATTTACTGATTGATAAATAACATAGGTATTTATTTATTTATTTTTCGTCTATATTGAATTATTGTGAAAAACCATGTAGTCACCTCCACACCATTTTTTTTACCATATTCAATTGAATCGAACAATTGTCCGATACTAAAATAGCTTTGAACAAGTAATTGTAATGTTTTTTTATTTAACAACTATACGTTCCACAAAATTTTAAAAAGTTGTAAAGTTTGCTCAAATCTTTTTTTAACAAAAAACCTTTAACTTAGTTTTTCCAAATTGACACAGCGATAGAGAATGGGTTAATACCTCCAGACGATCACGAGGTAAATTGTCTTGACAGACGGGCAACAATGTAATCATTCAAGGATTTTATTTTTTATTCCATTTGAGGAACGGAACTCTAAAAATGAGCGCAATATTAAGTTTCATTATTCGAAAGCGGATAGCGAAGTGTCTTGACACTACATGCTCTCCGCCTACTCTGCTATATGCGAGATACAGCGATACAATGAAGCCAACATCTTAATTTAATAAATGAAAAAACATACTCATGTCAGAATTTGAGCAAATAAAAAATAAATAACGTTAATATTAATAGTACTTTAAACACAAAGGTATGTTGTATAATTAATTCGTTATATTCTAAATCACAGATATTTAAACTTTATAACAAATATACCGAAATGAGAAAATTTTAATTCTCAATGAGTAATATACTTTATTATTAAGTTTAATACATCAGCAGCCGTGAAACGGTCACGGTCGTCCACTTCTAGATAGCGCTGAACAATGAAACTTGAAGTTGTTGATAAAAGGAAATGAGAGGGAAGTTATAAGTGAAAATTTACCTAAAATTTTAACTGATATCTCATTTGAATTTATAATTGAGGTAATATTGTATTTTGTACTTTCAGTTTCGGAGGTACCAGAAATTTATTACTTCGATAGTATAATTTCAAGGTCTGGAAAAATGCTTTTAACAGGATTGATATCAAAATATTTTTTATTTAAAAATAAATTATTTCATATAATATCGAATATGTGCTCATACTACCTCTAAGTAGGCAGAGTTAGTAGTTAGTAGGAAACTATAATAGTAAGGAAAATAGATAACTATGTTCTGGATCAGAGGATGTTCTTTTAAGTTCTATTGCTATCTAAATATTGTAGACTAAAATCTATTTTATGGTCAATTAATTAACAATCAGAATCACTAAGACTAACATAACTGTTATGGCAGTTTAAAATTAATTATCTTAAAAAACCAATGTTTAAATTATATAAATATTTTTTTAGATATTATTATGAGATCTCGCAGACCAGCTTCATTTTTCCACGTCAACACAACAGTATAGAACAAAGAGAAAATTAAAAATTGTACAACTTGAAACGCCTCTTGTCGTCAGATGATTTTATTTTTACTATTGCAATATACAATACCAGACAAACTTTACATTTCTGTTATATTTTTAGATGATTTATGTATTATGTAAAATATTTTATTTTTAGCATAAATTACGGATAAGCCCAACAAAGTCTGTTGGGATATTACTGTCAATATTTCCGTTTGTCAGTCGTTTTACCCTGTTTTTCGTTTGAAATAGGGACGATGTGCGCCGTCTGCTTGTCAGGCTGTCCAAGGTTGACATGATTTAACGACTTCTACTAATCGATAACAGCCTGGGCAGTGAAACATAAGTACATTTAATACGATAATGCTTAAGTGGTTATGTGGCTGATTAATTTAAGTAGGAACTGCAATTAATATTGTTTGATTAAGACATATTATAATATGGATAGAATTTATTACTAATTTGACACAGCCGTGATAATAAATATCAAATAACAAATATTTATGATAAAATTATGATTATTTTTTAAGACTTCGAAAAAATTTTGGTTAAAAACCAAAATTCTGCCTGTGATAAGGTTTTTAATACATTTTGTACAAAGTAACAAACTACGACACAGAAATTAGTTGATACTGTCGCGGCTCTGACACAATATTATGCACAGCAGTGAGCAGCCACTCCCTGTACTCGTGTTTAAATCAAGCTTTATATTATATAGTATATATAGATAGATTCGGTTTTACATATTATAAATAAGTAACTTCAGAACTTAATCCAGGCTAAATATATATCGTTTTCCTATGCGTAGAAATAACATAACATTAGTGGTTTTTTAGATCAATACTTAACAATTTATTTCAACAATTGTAGTGACCTTAGTGATACGCATTCAGTATTATAATGTGGTGCTGTAGTATGTCGTATTACTGGTGTACATTAAAAACCTCTGTTATCCACGAGGTAAGCAGTCTTAGATAATTTTTTGTCAAGATTGGATATGTACAAGGACATCCTTGTTCTTGTTGGTAGCAGTCGACCTTACTCTTTTTTCCTTGGGCAAAGAGAACTGACGTAGGCCTGTAGTACCTTTAATCGCATAGCTGTATGGAAGAGCAGGGAGTGAGAGGCTACATGGTAAATTCCATAGAGTCCTAGTGGGCCCGCGGCGGATACTGCTTCCCCCTTATGTTGGTTACAGTTCGGGGATCTTTTCGGGGAAACTTAAGGTTTTCTCTGTGCAATTATTTATATATGGGTCAAATTATGGACCAAAAAATAAAATAAAAAATAACTTTAATAAACATATCTACAATTTTATTTGTATATAGCTTAATATAGCTTAATAATTATGTCTCAAGACGCTATCATCACACAATAAGTACGATGACTATATAATATATAGTGATTATATATTATGATTCTCATTCTATTCTCATGATTCTTAGTTATATATATATATATATATATAACTAAGAATCATGTGCCTACCCTTATATATCTATATGTTAACTTACAAATTACTTATAAAACAACTGGAAAGCTGCTACTATATATACCTAGTAAGAACTAAACTAACATTATAATTTAAGAGGTAATCTGATCAAATCCAGAAGAAACAAAATGAAAAAGTATTTGTTGTCTGCATTCCAAACAATCTTATATTTTCGTGTTTCGCTTAACATAGAAATGGATTAGAGTAGTTAGTCCATTAATCCATTTCTATGTTCCGTCTTACACCTGCCGCATACAGTATATACACAATGGTTGTGGGTTCAATCTCTATTCAAGATTTTTTAAAATCCCGTATTGTAACCCACACATAGCAGGGTAGGCACTGCCTACCCTGCTATGTGTGCTGAACCTGGAAACCTAGTGTTAAGATACTTCGTTGTCACTTCCGTTTCCCATTTTCGCCTCGCCGTTTCGCCTCCATACCAGCGAAGAAATAAAAATTTAAAATATTTCATTCCCCCGAGTGGGAATTGAACCCACAATCGACGCGCTCAAAAGATAAAAACGAAATCCTTATAGTATTATTATATTGGCCGTCTATCCGTCTGACAAGACCATTTATCTCGAAATCACGTGGAGGCATCAAGCTGTAATTATATATAATATCAAATATTCAGGTCTTTGGTCCCTTGAAGGGACTTGAACGAAAAAAACAAAAAATACAATCATCAAAAATTATAAATGTTCATTAACAAACAATTATAATTTTTAACAAAAAAAATGACTTTCAAAACCTAACAAAACTTTCATGCAACTACTCTTGATGTGTGTTTTCAATAAGAAAAGAACCATCAGTTGGATCGAGATATTGAGATATCTATTCATTTGTCGCGCACATACTTAATAAGTATGTGCGTAAATACCGTTATCAAAAACGGACCAAATGGTTTTTTTTTTAAAATGGAACCACACGAGAAGCACTAGCTTCCAAATAAAAAAAATCAAAATCGGTTCACCCAGTCAAAAGATTTGAGGTTACAAACATAAAAAATACAGTCGAATATCACCGGTAACCACCTCCCTTTTACAAAATCTGTTAAAAATAAAAACATATATACGAAAACTTAAGTTTATCAACTTTTATAAGTTGTACTTCCAATTGACGTAAAATCCTGAAATTGGCACGGAATCCTTGGTGGAAGAGTCTGACTCGCACTTAACCGGTATTTTACTAATAATATACTATGCGATTGGAACACATCAATTTGAACCTTGAAATTTAACGACATTGACAACAAAGTATCGACTAGGACCTAAACAACTTTATATACGTACATCTAATCAAATAAAAACTGTACATAGCTATGTTTTATGTTCAATGCCGCGATTCATGGGGTCGGTGGTGGCAGTGGTGGCGAACCACCAAGCTTGTGACGACGTGCTTTCTTTCGCTAGGCAAATTACAGTGAAATATTTTTTATAAGGTAGAATTCGTGTAAAGGTATTATAGGTTAAGGCAGTGCAATATCTATATATATAGTGAAATCGTTGTTTTAGTGAAGTGCCCGATTTTTTATAAATTACATGTGATTTCAAAGTAACATTCGCTGATTGAGTTTTCCTGCTTACTATAAAAATGGAATAAAAGTATATACGTAAAAGAGTATCTCCTATAATATAATTTTGATAACTTTTTTGAGAACTAAATATTTTCATATGAAAAATTTGTTTTAGAAATTGGTTTTGTTATATTAAACTACTTTTTACATTGAATATCGAAGCTCGTATGTTTCATTAAACACGATTATATTTCAATTAAATTGAAAACATCCTCAACACTAAAGTAGTTTTTTATAAAATTAAAAATATACATTTTAGTTATTTATATTTTGCTTAGTACCTAATTTATCTATTATAAAAAAATATTATAAAATCTAAATAAAATGTACTTAACTTAGCTTCACGCTTTATCCCTAGCGGAGTAGTCAGAGAGAACGTCTCTACATACCTCTTTCGCCTCGTCCACTGTCATCAACCTCTTCAACAATGTCCTCCGAGGGATCCTCATGTTTTTTACGGGACTTTCCTCCAGTATCTTTGATACTGTATTTTCGAAGGTCAACCGAGGTCTCCCCTATATCTCTTACCATTCACTTTACCATCATAAATCTTTTTTTTCCATTCTTTCAGCACTCATTCGTTTGACGTGCCCAAACCATTTGAGCACGTTCTTCTTCATTCTCATCCTAAATAAAATGGCTGCCAAAAATAACTAATTAAATATTTCTTTAACAAATTAATAACAATAATTTAACCATTTCAGTAATAAATTGCTATAAGTAAAAAGTTTAAAAGCTTCACTGCAAGTATAGATTAACCATATTCAACTTTGCTGGCGTAAGAATTATGGAAGCAGGGTAGTGGAATGCCCAAGTTTTAAAGCGCGGAACTGGGTCAAGTGATTAGAGCGACGACATCTCTTTTATATAACAAATACAATTGATATTAAAAATCCATACATATAATTAAATATGAAGACAAATTGTTTTATAAATTTAATCAAAAACTTACTGATATATAAAATTTTATGTAACATTTTTTGCTAACTTGTCTATAAATATGTACCTATTATAACCTAAAATAAATAGGTATATATAGGTAGTAAACTCTTTTTTTACTTTTAATAATTTAAAAATATGTAAAATAAAAGATCGCTTTTTCCCGCATATAGCAGGACAGGAACAAGAAACCGAGTGTTAATTCACTCTGTTCCCCACGCATTGCCCAATTTTTAAGACATTGCATGTTGAGTGGCGGAACTCAAAACCGAACTCTGTCTACTAGAGCGAGGAATTGATAATAATGTATATTTAATTAACAGTATGAATTAACTATAAATAGAATTTACCAACCCGAGGTTCCCATTATAAAACTAAATAAACATACAAAAAGTTTTGAACTTTTGATTAAAAATTTAAAAAAAAATTGAAGTAATATTATACAATGAAAATAGCGTACCAGAGCTTCCAATACAATGTTAAATCAAATTAGCAATTATTGCTGCGCTCATTTAACAGCATACGATGTACCCGTGAAGGCTTTAATTAATTTCAACAGATGTACCTACGTGTTATATTAAACGTGTTTTATTAAATTTGACTTTTCGGATTCACATTATACTTGAATGATGTAATGAAACCTCAATATATTGTAAGTTTTCAATTTTTGAAAATGTCACGTGCAAATTTCAAAAAATTCCATATTAACTCTATGAAAAGTTTTTTTTGTCATGGTACAACGAATGATGCAGTTTTTATTAATTTTAATTTTTTAATAAGTTTCGTAGATCGCTTTGAATACAATGCGTTTTGCTAGCTGGCCAGCAAAATACAGAGAAAGAGAGAGAGACATATAAAAAAAACTATGTACATAGGTCCGTCTGTCTGTCTCTGAACATGTATATATTTACAAATTAAGTCCAATAAGTCAAATATGAAATGGCAACATAAAGCAAAGTATACGACCCCAAAGGAGCGTCCTTAGCTTGATTTACGACGAAGGTTTTACCGCACAATTTCAGGAAAATTATTTAGGGACTTTATTTCTTAGATCGAGATTCTCTCAACGGTATTATTTTATTATAAAATGAAATGTCTCTCTCCAATATACTTACCCTTCATGTTTTAGTTTATCTCATTTTAATTTCTATACATTTTTTATAATATTCTTTAATTTGTGTGCTTTTTCGTATGGCAGATCTATTGATTATTAATTTCATACAAGATTTTCTATCTGTCTTTCTAAGTTTTGCACAGTCGATGAAAAAACCAATGCTGCACTTCTAATCAGGGTCAGATAAGAAAAACAAAAATATTTTAAATTTGAATATTGATCAGATCTGCGTTGGTGATATATAGACTTAATCGTACAAGTTGACGTAAATCACTCAATATCTTTTATAAAGCAATTTTAAAAATTAAAAAAAAATAACAATATAATTCGTAATGATCTACTTGTGTTTCAACTAATTGTGAAAGAAACAAAAAGCGAATAAAAAACCATGTTCAGTAGCGGCGACACACCCTTGATGACACCCGATGGCTACAGCAGCATTTCTCAAGGTAACATTTAATTTTTTCATTCATTTTCATATTTAGTTTAGTATATTACATTCAGCAGGCCGTGGCGCAGAGGCATAAAATGTAACTGTAAAACCGACTGGTTGTGGGTTCAATCCCCACTCGAGGAAGTGAAATATTTACTTAAATTTATATTTCCATTTCTTCGCTCAGGTGTCGAGGTTAAGCGCCACCTTGAGTTCTGCCACTGTGTTCTACAAAAATTGGGGAACGGAGTGTCTTACTTAACACTAGGTTCCCTCTGCTTACCCTGCTGTGTGCGGGATACAGCGTGAAGCTGATTTGATTTGATTTGATATTACATTCTAAATGCACTAAAATAAGAATAAATAAATAATAGTGCTCACAGATTAAATTAGTTAGCTAGTATCTCCATACTTAGTTAGAGTTACTTTTTCATTAGCACTTTATAAGAGAAAGAGCCAACTCTTAAGTATATTAAGAGTACTAAATAACAGCAAAGACAATGAAAAAGTTTTTTAGGGTTACGTAACTCAAATGGAAAAAAATAGAACTCCTATATTACTGCGTTGTTGTCCGACTGTCAAGATCGCGGCTGTTTGTTTCGAAATCGCGTATGTATCAAGCTGAAAATACTATCAAATGTTTCGGGTACGGCCCATTAGAGTAATAAAAGGGCACGAGCATTTATACATCAGTTTTACTGAATTTCATATAATATGAAATTCGACGCATAATTAAAACCTAACAGGGAACTTAGCGTTGACCGAAAGTTATGAAATTTTGCACGAAGTGAGAATTTACAATACAAATAAAAGAAAAAATAGTATTTCATAAAAAAAGATAAGTACAATTTTTTCGGCAAATTCATAATGAGTGCATAAAAAGCCGTCAAACTTAAGTTTATCAGCTTTTATATAACAGGGCTAATACGATTGACACTTGAAAGGTCTTCATTATCCAAAGGGTTAGACTGTTAAAAAAGAGTTAGCTTTAGTAAAGAAATAATTACGGTATATGAGTAAAGGGTTTGGGGTCAAACCTATGGGTAATTCATTTATAATCTTCTTATTTATTTATACCGCACTATATTTTGGCATGGGAGTATAACTCCCATCGTCACTTTCAATAATATTTCATAATTCTATAAAATTTATCAATATTTTATCGCATGCCTTAAAACGCTGTCTATCATAATTATATTTTTTCTATATAAAAACATGCGAATATATGGATTCACTAAATTCCATAAACTCCCCCTGTATACCGCAAATGGCAGGGTAGGCAGAGAGACCCAAGTTTTAAAACACTCCCCATTCACTAACCAATTTTCAAGATGTTGTGTGGGTTTTTTTATTACAATTGCAACTTTTGCTTAGTTATGCCTAATGTAGTGTGGAATTATAAAATATTGAAAAAATATTAAGTTTTAAAATATTCGTATATTAATTGCCTATAAAAAATATTTCTATGCTATTAACGAAACTATAATAAGAATAAGTAACAAACATGTTAATCAACAACAATGTGGCCGTGCATTATTACTGATGTCTATTATCGCCATCCCATGTGATTGATTGTTTCCAGTATCGTAGATGAACCTTGATTCGCTAGTAATTATGTTTATAATAAATCTGTTTCGTTCTATATTAATATGTGCTGCAATGGCGTAGTTGAAAGTATGTCATTGTATGCGATAGTTGCAGGTTCAATTTCGTTTTAGGAAACTTATATCTAAAATGCGCCTAGTTTAATTTTGACTAGTGCCCGTTTAGGGTATGTTGGTAGGCAAATGCTACATGGATAGTAAAATTGGAAAAAAATCACCTGTCTTTTTTTGTTAAAGCCTAGAAAGCTTTTATTGTAATTTTATTGTTTAAATAATATGATTATTTTGATGCTATTTAAATAAACAGTTATAAATTATTATATTATATGAAAGATCCTTTATTTAGCTATATTGAACAAAAAAATCCCGTACGCAGACATAACTAATTCTACTTGTGTTTTTTTTATTTTTAAATGATTTAATATTTATTATCTGTACTCCAACGAGAGGGAATAGAACCCACAACCCGTCAGTTTACATTCAGTTCACATATGTATTTTATATTTTCTTGAAAATAAAAACGTATATATTATCTTTCCATAATACGTACATAAACTAAGTAAATTTTCAATTTATATGATAAGTGAGTTGATAATAATGAAAATTATCTCCACACCTAACCCGTAGAACGTTAACAAAGGGCCATCTTAATAGGTTAACCTCATACCATAACCCATTAGATAATAAACTTGTTATTGTGAAGTAAATATTAGCCAGTTTACACGTGCTACGTCGCTACGTGTTAATCAATAAGAGAAGTGGGTAAGCTGCCTGCGCATATGTCCGGTAGCCCCGGCCTTATATATATATCTAGTTATACCTTTGGAATATTGTAGCAATTGTTAGCATTTGCCACTTTCATATAGGTTAATATAATTTCTTAAAACTTAAAAAATATAAATCATCTTCACACAGCACGGTAGGCAGAGGGAACCCAGTATTGAGACACTCCGTTCCCCATTTTTTATTATTTATTTTATTTTTTATTTAAAAAATATAATTTAACATGAAATAACGAAATCGTAGACTGAGTTTGCCAAAAGTATTTATCGTGTGATTATATTTCATTAAGATCGCGTTAAGGTATCAAGTTGATTTTAATACGTAATATTCAGAACTATGGTTCTTTGAAGCACAGAAAAAATTAAGCTTCTAAATCAACACAGTCAAAAGATTCGAGCATTTTTGTATCGATTCTGCTGCATTTTGTATGCAGCTCGCAATTTGAAAAGTGAAAATTTATAAGTATTTCTTAGAAATAAAATATTACAAACTACAAATATAATAGTCTATTTACTGTCAAAATGACGGCACAGTTTGCGGGCAAACTTTTATAAATTGTACTACTCGTTGACCTAAAAAGAAGGCGGTGGGCGAGTGCGACTCGCACTTAACCGATATTTTCCTAAATAAATTATTTAATAAACAAAATAAGACCGTCGTCGTGCAGCGACAGAGCAAAATGCTTATAAACGAGAAAATTGTAGGTTTGATTCAAAGTCGGTGAAATTACTTTAATTTTCTCGCTTGGTTACATTACATCATGTGTATTACGTTGCCTTATACATAGCGCAGCGTTGAGTTCCGCTACTCAGCACACCATCTCATGGAATTTGGGCGGAAAATGAGGAACGGTGTCACTAGGTTCGCTCTGCTTTATCCAAGATGCAACGTGAACCTAATAAAAATATAATACCATAAAAAATAATATTTTCCAAAGTGACAGTAAATTTGCTATAATAATACAATTATATAGTAAATTACAGTACGGTCGAATATATACTATGAAATTAACCTGTTTTAAGTTCAAATAATTCTAGTGAAGTAGACATTATTGTTTCAAAAAGGGTTCTTTGTTTTATTGTACCTTTTGTTTGTGAGTCAGTCGATTTTCTAAAGCAAGTCTATTAATGAAATAGTGAAGAGGGACAGTTGTTTTAATTACTTTGCATAAAATATAATGAACAGGGTTAAAAACAATAAAATATAAACAGTTAAACAATAAAATATAAAATTAACAAGTCTTTATTAAATTATATTATATGATTCATAAGATCTATTTTTACTAAGAATTACAATCGTAAATTGTGTGCCATATTCTGTCAAAGGTGGTTTGTCCAAACTGTTATAGACTTGGAATGTGTTACAGAAAAACGTTTCAATTTATCCCGTTATGTAGAGTGGAAGAGAATAGATTTTTTTTATTTCTCTTTATTCTCTATATGAACGGAGTGTCTCTCTCCGTCTCCGTCCTGTATTTTTCGCTCGAATTCTAGAGAAATCGAGAAATTTTTTGCTAATCGAAATTATTAATATGTCACAAATCAATAATTATAATAAATTTGATTGAAATATCTTAATAAAACAAGTATAGTTCTTATAGTCTCTAGTCAGTAAACATAATTACAATTTTCCTTCTTCATTTAGATATGATTGTTAGAAACAAAGAATAAATTCCCTTAGGATCAAGTACGTATGCTGTTTGATATCAAAGTGTATAAGATATTGAGTAGGAAATGTATTATTCACAACGCAATAAGCAACTAATTCTTATCATTATTTTTAACTTTCCAAACGGAGAAAAATAATTATATAAATAATCAATACTTTATATGTGACTGTAAGGTATGAACAATAATAATAAACACTTTTAACTCACACTAACATAGATATGAACACAGTTATGTTTTAAAGCTATATTATTTAAAATAAATAATAAGATTACTTCCAATATACAAATATTATTCCTACAAACGAAAAAAGCCAGACCAGGGCCTGTCTTGGTTTTGTCGAGGCCAAGCGCTGCGTTGAGTTGCGCCACTCAACACATAATACCTCCAGAATTTGATGAAAGTGTTTTTCTTTTTCACTTCAATGTTTTGTGTTACTGTTATTTATATCGCTATATTTTCAAACATTATTAATATGTAGGTATGACACATATTATTAAGATATCACCGACCAACGATGCGTGAACAGAGCTGCCATCGTAGTACAGAGTAACCTCCATAGAATATATTTATTATTGTGAATATACTATAATATAATAGTACTTTAAATAGCACTATAATATATTTCCAAATAGGTACTTAGTTCATTATTGCTATGACTATAACATTGATTTAATATATTCAATAAATTAAAAACAAATAATCGCGTAACCTTCACATTTCAAGGAGAATGACGACGTCCGTAGTACTCGAGTACTGTAAATACTTAATGTTGTAGCTGAAAATAACTGAAGGGCGTGCTATTGAATGAATTTAATTCATATACTTTTTGTAATGATACCTTAGATCATAAAAATATCGAAACTTTAAGGATAAAAGTAAAAGCTAAATATGCTAAAAGCTAAAAGTTCACTATGTACTTGACCCAGAAAAACGGCAATAGGGAAGGAAGAAGATAAAAATTGCACTAAATCTAGTATAACTTAAATATAGAATTAATATGAATATGTTAATAACGTGATAAGGTATAATATTATATATTGTAAATTTATGATAATTGTGATAAGATATATTTGTATATGAGCGTGCGTGCGCTTGTATACGGAACAGGTTGTGGCTTCGATTCCCACTCAATGAATTAAAAGTGTCAAAATACGGGATTGAATTTCGCCACTCAACACAGAGTGCCTCCAGAATTCAGCGGAAAGTCGCAAAAGGTCTTAACACTAGGTTCCCAGGTTCCCTCTGATTATCCTGCTATGTGCGGGATGTTGTGAGGAACTAAAAAAAAGTTGTACATACGAGTATGTCGATAAAAAAAATTGTAACATTAAAAACATAAAAAAAATGTATGCAAACATAATTATTATAGTACACAGCGAAGGCATTTCTTGACCTACATTATTAAAGGCCATGTCAAGAGGACTGACACATAATTCTATGGTAAATTCTAAGGTTGAGATAGTAAAAAAGTCTATAAGGACAGAAACAAGGCGGTACACACTCTTTTATGTTAACAAACATTTAAATCAGTGTATGTATGCTAATTTTGTAAAATAGACAGATTCAGGTTGACCAAATTATGTATTTTCCTTTTATTATTGGCTATTGCTAGTAGTATGTAATAAATATATACTTAGTTATATTTAGATATTTCTTATATAACACATTTTGTCTAAATATAACAACATAAAAAAATGTTTTAAAAAAAAATAAGTTTTCTTGCGGGGTTTTTGTAACTTATTTTTTGTAATTATGAAATCTGGGCCACAAAGTCAACTTTAAATTAGAATTCATGAAATGAAACTATTTTAACTTTTGCGACATCCTACATCTATTTTTTAGAGTTAAAGTTAATTTGATACTTCTTTTTAGATCCAATTTAAACTGCCAACGCTTTAAAACCAGTTTATACAAGAATAATTTAGACTACAAAATTAATGACTTTAGTAAGTTAACGATTTTGTATATTAAAGAATTAAAAAAAATACTAGTATTTTTAATGCCATAAAAGGACTACAGTGTGAAATATATAGTCCGCGAGGTCTAAGCCGAGTTTTACATTTGTATGAGTGTTCATATATAGTATAGATGTAATGTCGTTTGTTGGGCCTAAACCACTTTATATTGTTTTTTGACAACCGACCTCTTGTATTGTTAGCAGCGTCACATTTTTAATTCTTCATATTTTATTTTTGTGTTTGATCTATTAAAAGTGAAAAATAAAGTGTTCACAATTACTGTACAAAATATGTGACGAAGCAGTAAAGTCTCGTTGTCACAGCACTATTCTTCATGATATAACAAAAACGTCATGAAGCGGAATTTGAACCCACACCTCTTGGAAATCAAGAGGCGCGGGTTCAAATTCCACTACGTCCAAATTTTTATACGTTAGTATTTTTCTTCCCTAAGTGTGGAATAGGACTTTAAAATTGTTAAAAAAATATTATTAACACGATCGACACGTCAGACGAGAGTAAACATTATATTTTTTTTTTTATTCAACTGTAATATATTTTTTTCTGGCTCTGCTTTAGAAACACACACAATTAAAAAGCTCAGCTTAAGCTTCGCGAACTGTACATAGGGGTATGCATAATTTTTTTCCACTTAAATTAAAAGATCATTACGCAGGATATTAATTTGTCATAAACGCCACTTTGTTCGTCTAGCAGGCAATAAACACACACAAGTTGAAACCGTCACTAACGCCCTTGTTTTGTCATTCGGTACTCATGTCGAGTTTTTTGCCTTGGTTTAAGTCCAATATGATTTGGCGATAGCTACGTGAATCAACACTTTTTAAATCCTTGTTTACGACATGGCATGCGATTTTGTTGCACGATTGTCTGATTTTCCGTTTGACGCAGCTAAACCAGTAAAAACACATTGAAGTCGCTTAGATGGAACATCATTCTCAATCCGCCGTACTCAGATCTGGCACTATCCAACTATCATCTTTTTGAATCAATGGAAGACGCGTCCACAGAAAAACGCTTCAGCAGTTTAAAGAAAATTGGAAAATGTCTCGACGAAAGGTTCGCCGCAATACGCAAGCTGTTTTGACTGACGCGGTATTTTTAAATTACCTGAAAGATATAGCAGCATACACTTATGTATGTGCATTGTAATATTTGTCAAAATAACAAACTTACATATTATGTATGCGAATAGTGTATGTCACTCTGAATATCCTTGAACATTTCGTAATAAATTAAAGAAATAACAACGGCTATGCAGTTAAAAGTTACTTAATAAATTACAAAAAACAAATATTCAACATAATTGTTGAAATAAGAACACTATTTGATTTATGATATTAACACATCTTTGTCAATTATGTCGAGCCCAAGGTATTATATATTATATATTATACACTTGTACTCTTCCAGAACGCCATAATCAAAAAACAACAACAACAACAACACTATACAAGTTTTCCAAATATTCGTAATAAACAAATTGAAATTGTTCTAAGACTTATTAACATGTTTTAAATGTACATGCATATAATCTATTACACCACTCAAAATTATTAAACATTATCTATATTTTATTTGTTAACTTAATTAAACTTAAATAAGTATTATTAAAAAATGTTTAAAAATATTTAAAAAATAGTATTCTCTCTTGCCAAACAATAATTCTTAGTAATTAACTTTGGGTAGCGGAAATTTTCAAAAATCTCCCTACAGAGATACTAACGACATAAATAAGTTGTAACAAGCGTATAAAAATTTCGACGTAGCTTGGCGAGAACGCATGGCTTAGTGGTCAGAGCGCCTGGTCGGTTTCCAAGAGGCGCGGGTTCGAGTCCCGCTACGTTCAAATTTTTATACGTTTTATAAATAAGTATTTTTGTGTGTGGAATAACAACTGTAAAAATGTTTAAAAAAGTATTATTAAATTTTAATAATACCACAATTTCATTTTTAAACAAAGTTTGGATAGTCAAAAGTTAGAATGTAAAAAAAGAAATTAAAAACTAACTACAGCTATAAAAATAACCTTTTTGTTTCAAATAAAAGGGCCTTGAGGCAGCCCTGACCGTGCTTTAATAACAGCTACAACTGCTCAATGCCGTACGTAGCAAGTTCAAGAAGAAAATCGATCCAGGTGGTTGGGCGCCGCCGTGCCCCTTCGAGTCGTCCCCTCTGACATTGATGTCTTTTACTATGAAAGTTTAGTTAAGATATAAGGTTAACTCGTTATTTTTTTTTCATAAACTATGAAGTTAACTTTATTGTGGCATAGTTGAAGTGTACACGATGATTATGGGTTTAAATCTTATTCGGTTTAATTGTATAGAATATATATGAGACTGTAAACCTGGTTGTGGATTCAATGAAATGAAATGAAATTTATAAAATTTTCGTTTTCTAATTCTGGTAACGAGGTAAAGGACACCGTTGAATTCCGCCACGCAACATTCTTTTTATACTATAATATATTGTATATTTTATACTATTCTTTTCATTTAAACATATCGAAACCAGCTAAGATCTCATTTATACATGATATTCTTTATAATTACGCTTTGTACAATCAATTACTTAATCACACCGGATATGACACCAAACGAAACATGCCACGAAACTAAACCTAATTTTTATTGTATAAAATATATATATTTTTATATAAAACCTTATATTACTTAAACAAACATTGGAAACTTTTGTGTTGAAGAGGGGTTTTGACCCTAATAATGTCTCTATTGTTAAACAAACGTCAACTTAGACCTTTTGACCAAAAGTATTTACGGTATTCCATTATATTTTTTTCGGTGTTGGCTAGTTTCGGATGTATTTGATTCACCTATAAAATTAATATTTTGACAACTTACAAAATACAATGTAAATTAAAAAAGTAAATATTTTAAAAATATATTTTAAACAAGCTTTTATTAGATAGACTTTTGTAACTACATATATAGTGAAATCTATAAAACTGAATTTGACCCACTTGTAAGCATTGTATCATGATGTAACTTTGCAGTACGTACCTTAGGTATAAATAATATATTATCATCAGCTCAAATGATGGATCCAGGGCCTAAATAGTTGAACTTTTCAAAGATTACTAGTAACACTTGAATGGAGGCTCTTGTGTGATGTTTTTGCTTCACTTGGTTTATAAATATTTCTACTATAATAATAATATTTCTTGTGCCCGAGCGCCATGACTGGCCTCATTTCTCTTTATACTTTTTACTACACAATAAAGCTCCATAAATTATTTAATTTTTGTCCATCTGTCTTTTTGCTTGCCGGGCTGGTCTCCGGAACAACTATATCAAAATTTATGAGATTATTACTGCAATATAGGGAGGGTATTTGAGTAATGTAAAGGCTACAACCTCCTCTGTCATTCAGGATGGGGAAACCCCCGCGGCAAAAACCCCTTGTACCGCGTCGTATATTTTCGAATAGACAACTTTTAATTAATATACATAGAAAAATGTTAACTACGAGTAAATTAAAATTGCTTTTGTAACAAAGTAGTAGTAATACAAAGTTGTGATAGTTAACAAGTCACAATCTACTCTGCATTCGTACTCATTAGCGACATTGATTTTTGTTTTTAACTCGACTAAGCGCTTAGTTAGTAGTTTCGAAACAGCGAATTGCGGCCGTGTAATTATATTAAAAAAAAAACAGCTTGACGCTGTATCCCGCAACAGAAACCCTTCTGTCAGGCAGGCAGAGGGAACCTAGTGTTAAGACATTTCGTTCGCAATTTTTCGCCGTATTCCGGAGGCATTGCATGTTGAGTGGAGGAACTCAACGCCGCGCTTTGCCTCGACACCAAAGCGAATAAATGAAAATATAATTTTAAATAAATATATAATTTCCTCGAGTCGCGAGAGGGATCGCACCCACAGTTGCGTTTACAGCCACACACTTGTGGCCTCTGACTGTAATTGAATAAAAATAGTTTACAAGATTCTGTCTGAGGAAGATTAGATTCAATTAATGTCAATATCTTTATAATAGAGTGGCAAAAGCTTTGCCTTAACACAATTTATTGAACTCGGTGAGCATTTTCTATTCTCATATCAAAATTGAACATCTGAAACATCTGATAGAACCATAACAGCTCAACTAAATTGTAAAAAATATTCAAATATCTTTATCAAAAGTTGATAAGAGTAATAGCATAGTATTTCAGAGTGACAGAGATGATACGATCACAGTGCGGTGTTCAATTTTAATTAAAAATAAAACAAAATCTTCACACGCAGTGATAAGAACTGTATGACTTTAAAAAATTAAATTAAATTAAATTAGCTTCACGCTGTATCCCGCACACAGCAGAGTAGGCAGAGGGAACCTGGTGTTAAAACACTCCGTTCCCCACTTTCTGCCGAATTCTGGAGGCATTGCGTGTTGAGTGGCAGAACTCAACGCCGCGCTTAACCTATATATGTATGACTTTAAATAGAAGAAAAAACGATTCATATAGTTTTGATGGTTTATGTACAATTAATTACTTTAATATTATTTACAAAATGCTAAACTTTGTGTTAAATATGATCTATATAAACGTATACCTACGTATTGAGGTATTAAAACCTCATTTTCATTTAAAAAGAAAAGTGTAATATTTATCCATTTTAATTTGTCTTTACTACGTAGAAAACCGTAGGGCGGGGAGCTTTTATAGCCGACCCAGATAGTTAAGGGGTAAATAGCAGGTATTTCCGAACTCACCATAGGGAATTGCGGTGCTAGTTTAGATATAACGTTCGCTTTGTACACGCTTAGAACTTTCATTATTTGTTTATATCATTCGTTTTATTTATAGTTATAATTGTTTTTATGATATACTAGCAACTCCCACGCGGCTTTGTCCCTTTTTATATATATTTGTATTTATTTCAGTATATTTAACAATATAGCGTAATTTACTCTAAATAAATCATAATTAAAATCTTTTGGAAAATTTATTTCATTGTGCTCTTAAAATTCGTATTTAATAGATTTTTTTTTAGTTTTGTTACACATCTATATAAAAGCGCGCCGAAAATGCAGAAAAATAAATTCCGAACCCCCAAGAATTCCGGAGGATGCTCCACATCTTCTCTACGTTTCAGTGTTACTCTCATAAAAATCTGTTCCGCTGTTCTGGAGATTAGCCCGGACAAACAAAAAAAACAGACAGACAGATAAAATTTTTAAAATTCTTTGTTTGTGGTTTATTAGCGTGTAAAAATTGGTTATTTTATACAATTTGTTAAAAACAATGATAGTTTTTTTATAGACAAAGTTATATTTTCTTAGACATTTATTGTATTCTTAAAATGTTCTCTTTGTCTTTTAGGTTTATATTTTATATATATAAAAAGTCTTTCTCAGAATGCGCGTAGAGTGTTGAATGTTCAGGAATATTTGACGCCGTGAAACTTAAATTTCCCTCGTGCCACTTATATCCTTGAATAAAATATGAGAACTTATTTGCTTTTATGAAAGCCTTCACCTGATATAACCGTATTCTTATTTATTCATAATATAAAGGACTTGGTAAAAGTTAAATCAAAAAGTTTTGTAAGGAGTATGCAGGAATGAGTATGAGTATTTGTCTAAATGTATAGAGTCTTTGTGGTTCACATCAACAGCAATATTTTATCTTTTTAGCTTCTATTTATTCTATGAATTATCCTTAAGCTGAGCCAATAATATGATTTTATAACTCATTTTTATATAATTTATAATTTTGCCCTTCCTAGAGAAATAAGTATAGTAATTTATCATTTTCACATTCCAGGTACGTGAACAGCTGTAGACATAAAATGGCCGAGTCACGCTATCATTTAGGATACAAGGTAAAATTTGAAAAGCTGTTAAAGTGTTTGAAATTGGTGTAATATAAAAAATGTTACGTAACCACATACGCTAAGCATTATTCTTCTTCTTTTCTTTCTTTTTTATTTTTTCTTTCTTATTTGTCACTTGTATCGTGTAAGTAATATTACATAGCTGCTTTTATGTTTATATTTTTAAGCTGAAATATTATATATGAATTTAAACGCGACAATTGTGGGTTAGCTTTCCCCTCTGAGGAATTAGTTATTAAGATTTCCGCGCTTTGATTAGAAGACAAATCACGACGTTGAGTTCGGCCGCTGAACATGCAATGTCTTGAGGGGAATTGAGGAACGGAGTGTCTTAACATTAGGTTCCCTCTGCCTACACTGCTATAATTGGGATATAGTGTGAACCTTAATATAGTATGCTTATTATTGAAGTACATCGATATCTATAATTTATTTAAGAAAACTTTTATAGTAACAGCACTAAAGATTAAGAAAAATATAAAGAAATGGTCTAATTAGTATAAGTACCTCCCAAGTGAGATTCGATTCCACACCCTCATGACCCTCATGATGAAATTTATGTTCATTAAAAATTAAAAAAATGATAAATATTTCCTTACATTTTTTGTAACTAATATATAATTAATAAATATCAATTTATATTTTAAATTAAAACCAGCTTTACGGTGTACCCTGCACACAGCAGAGTAGACAGAGAGAGCCAAGTATTAAGACACTCCATTCCCCACTTTCCGCTGTCGTGTCGAGTTGCGGAACTCAACGCCGCACTTTGCTTCTACACCAGAACGAAGAAAAGAAAGTATAAGTTTAAATAAATATTTAATTTCCTCGAGTGGGAATCGAACCCTCAACCAGTCGCGTTTACAGTCACATTTTGTGCTATAATCTTATTATTGGATACGATCAACTTTATAAATTGAGGTATTTACTAAGGATAACTAAAAATAGACTTTTATTTTTATCAATAAATATATTTATTTCATTATTTTAATTAATAATATATTTTTCACATATTTAAGCATTGGCTTGAATCCAAGACGTGAAGCGACTAACACGAGTGTTCACATCTGGGTAATTCGCTTGTCCACATAAGTAGCCCCAGGAGCTAACTCCTACCACTACATTATTATGTAATAGGGGACCACCACCATCACCATTGCACTGGCCACGCCCACCTACGTTCAACCAGCCCGAGCAAACCATGTTGTCTGTGACGCTATTTCCCAAAGCTGCATAACGGCTTCTACAAGTATTCTGGTTCACAGTCCAAATACCGACATGCCGTAATTGCTCCGATTTACTGCCACCATACTGTAAACAATTAAATATTAAATTAAACGCGAAATGGTTAAATTACATGAAATGAATATTTGAAAATATACGATGTCAGTTTACCATAATTGAAATAAATATGGTAACTTTTTAAAAAAGTCCCAGGTATGTTTAAGAAAATTATATTATATAGGAGAATGGGGCGTCATAACAAGTGAAGTATATGCTTACCGAAGTTGTACCCCATCCAACAGAAATTACAGCTTGGTTATCCAATAACTGATAATTTGATCCAGCTATAGTTGCAGCTTTAACAACGTTATTGTAAATAATGGTAGTAGCAGACTGAATTAGTGCGATGTCACTGTCGAAGGTTTGCGAATTGTAGTATGCGTGGACGATGATCCTATTAGCGTTATACACCGATCCGCCGCTATTAGCAAAGCTAGAGCCAACGCGGATTCGCCATCTTGTAGGGTAATCTCCACTAAAAACAATAAGTTTTTAATATATTTGATAGGATGACAAATAATAATATAGCTACGTCATTAGTTTTTTGTGTTCTCACCCATCATCTCCACACTTATCGTTAAACAATTTTTGTTTTCGATAAATTGTCTATGCTTTATATTAACTTCACAAATATTACATAATTAAAAATATATCCTTATTGTTATCGAATATTATTACTTTAATCCACTATTAAGAGAGATAAAAAGCTGAATATCACGACTGAACCACATCCACTGTGAGCCTACATGAGGGAACGCGAGTACAAGATTGCTCGTGTCCCTTCGTCTTCCCTCTCCTCGCCTTACTGTCGCTCCGTTTTGTGTCGGTTTTTTGGACGCGAGTCAAAGGAAGCGAGAGAGTCGACATAATAGGCAACTGAATAATCGAGAATGTGAATGCTCACACTCCTGCAGCCGCCACTCGCTAAGACTCGTGCCGAGAGCCTCTAGACTACCCGTCACGAGAGGTTGAATGAGTTGTAAGAGATCGAAGTGTCATAACACTCTGCTACAAAATAATCAAACACTTAAATAAAAACTTACTACACACAGCTTGCTGCAGTTAAAATAGTTCTGGATGTTAGGATAGTGCCAACACAAAATTGGGTGTAATAAACATTGTCATTTGAGCGTAGAAGGGAAGCCAGATAAGGATAAGACGATATAGTCGCTAGAGAACCGCCCACGATCATTGGTGAGGGCTCAGCTGTAAAATATAGCAAAATATTTATTGTTAAATGGTATGTAAGTTCACTGCACACTTAACATATTTTATTAAGATTTCTGACATTTTAAACAAATACTTCTTGATTTAGAAATCTGTTTGTTTATAAAATTTAATTAAATAAAGTCTTAGAATCGATCAGAAAAAAAAATCGAATTTGAATCGAAAAAATGTGTAAACATTTTAAATTAATCTCTATAACTCGATTATTGGCATATGAGTATAATTATTATTACATGTTTTTGGAAATCTAAAGTTTCGAACACTACAATAATTCAAACTCACGGGTAGAATTATATAATACTCAAATATACACGATTAATCCGGTTCTTTAATCGAATTAATCGCGTTTATTTATAGCGTTATAGTATAATTGAAAAAATAATGTTAACTTGCCTGTTACTGCGATCAGTCCGAGGACCAACAAAGTAAATATTATAACACTTTTCATTTTGTCCTTACTTCGCGCTGAAATACCTGGTGAAATCCATTTATATAGTTTCTTTGAATAACACTTCAGAGATACAGATAAGAGTTTCTGTTAGTAAGAGCGGTATCCATTATGTATTATATTACAAGCTAATACAACAGCCGAGACTTTTTCCCTAGATTCAAAGAATTAGATGCAATTAGGTATAGTTTGTAAAATTTCAGCCATGAAATATAAATAAAAAGCGGTTGGGTGCGAGTCGGACTCGTGTCTGAAGCCTGCAGAACTGCCAGTCAACAACCTAAAATACAACTTATAAAATTTTACAATTTAAGTTTGCGGGCCTATGCTCTTATTCGGCTCGATACCTCGCCTTCAGACGGACAAGAAAGTAACCCTATAAAGGTTCCGTTTTAAACTTCTAAGATACGGTACCCTAATAAATAACCTAATTTAAAACGTATATATATTTAATTTCTAATTATAAATCAATCCGAAGCCAACATCTATCTTTCTCGATCGATCGATCTTTAATAAAATAAATGAAATATGCAAGGAAAGAAAATAAACGATTTTCTTACTTCTAGGCGGTACGTGAATATCAACAAATAATAACAAAATATCATTAAGTATTTAAAAAAATCAACACAATATTTAACACTACGCTAATGTGTAATTATTTTTTTTTTCATCCTTAGGAGAAAAATGTACAGGAGTAGCCACAGTCGCAGATATAGAAAGAAGTTAATATTCTCATAACGAAGTAATTTCATTTCTTAATCTACGTAATTTCTATATTAATTAAGTTTATTAAGTAATGCTCAATTATTATAACGTAACAATATCTTTGGGCAATAAAAAGGTTTTTGTGTTGTGAAATTTGGGTTTGGTATATTTAGGCATTTAAAAGTCTACAATATTTAATTATATATATTTTTTCATTCGAAGCAATGTGTTGATTACTTCAATTTAAAATATATATTATACCGTTACTGTATCCTTTAATATATATTTATAATATGTTTAACCAAATACGAAATATAACACATATTATAATATTATATAATTATGTTATAAATTAGCTTCACGCTGTATCCCGCACACAGCAGGGTAGGCAGAGGGAACCTAGTGTTAAGACACTCCGTTCCCCACTTTTTGCCGAATTCTGGAGGCATTGCGTGTTAAGTGGCAGAACTCAACGCCGCGCTTAACCTCGACACCAGAGCGAAGAAATGGAAATATAAAAATATAATTATGTTATATTAGAGGTGTTTTGTATATTTTATCAGTTATTTTTTTTCTGTATGCCGTAATATGTCCTCTAGAAAGGCAATATTAGCATTCATAATAATTGCACAAATTTTATAGCTAATCTTAATAATTGTCAATAGTATCTTAAATTGTCAATAGTGAAAAATATGTTTTTTTTATATTTTATATTAAACTATCTATTATACACGCCTCTATTCAGAAGTAGCTTCTTGAAGTTATCAATGACTAATAAACCTCAAGAGATTTGTTTATAATATATACGTAGATTTCTTAGTATTACTTAACGACTTATAACAACATACTAACAGTAGTAGACAGTGAAAATCTGGTGTCAGGACACTCCGTTCTCCGCGTTCTGTTTGAATTTCCAGATAATGCGCGATCGCGTGTGTTCTTATTAAAGTCTCCTTACTTCTTCAATTCTGATGATCATTCAATTCTATTCTATTTAAATGGACTCGCTAAATATCTATATATTTATAGAATGCAATGAAATTTTTTTTTCATCACGCAGTATCCTACACGTAGCTAGGTAGACAGAGGGAACTTAGGAACTTGGTGCTAAGACACTCTGTACCCCATTAAGATATTTCCATTCCCACCTCTCCGCTAAATTCTTGAGGTTGCGTGGTGAGTGGCACAAATCAACGACACGCTTTGCCTCGTTACCAGAAATCGCGAGGAAATCAAAATAATAAATTCACAAATAATCTTGATTGATTAGTTATTATAATAGGTGATTTAACAATTTTTTTCAGATATATAAAATCGATAAAATTACGAGCGTATGATAACTATTAACATAAGTATGTAAGATTGTTTTTATAAGAAATATAAAACAATACGTTACCGTTGACATTGTTACTGCTCATATACTTTGTGGGGAAATGAAAAGCTAGTGATATATTATTTTGTTCATACTTTTCATCCATTAACAAAAATCTAAGCCGCGCCAAAGAAATCCAAAACAGCGCTTTGTTTGCAATTCTTGTCTAAACAAAAAGTCTTAAAAAACCTTTATTGACTTGTAGTAAAAAAATGAATAATTAAATAGTGTTCTTGCATATCATGTATTCATTTTACATACAATAAATAGATAAATAAATTAATAAATCCACATAATATGTGACATTTTACGTTTGTATTTATTATTAATATTAACTTTTTGATGAGACTTATACACTGGATTGCTTCTATTTTAATAATAAATAAAAAATAAAATCAGCTTCACGCTGTATCAAGCACACTGCAGGGTAGGCAGAGGGGCACAAACTGTGGCTGACGCGCTTGGTTGTGGGTTCAATCCCCACTCGAGGAAATGAAATATTTATTTTTTTCAATTTATATTTCCGTTTCTTGGATCTGGTGTCGAAACACAGCGCGGTCTATACTTCCGCCACTCAATACGCAATGCCTCCAAAATTCGGCGGTAAGGAACAGAGTGTCTGAACACTAGGTTCCCTTTGACTACCCTGCTGTGAGCAGCGTGAAGCTGTTTTAATTTAATTTTAATAAATCAATCAATTAACATTGTGTATTTTACTAACATTTTAGTACATTTTTCAATTATTGAAAATAAACTATTTTGAAATTTATTCATAACAGACATCCATAACCAATACTATAGTCGTTCAAAAGTTTGCTCCAATGAGGAATCGCCCAATTCCACTCAAATAAGTGTGACAAAATGATATAGATAATGATGTAATCGTCGATCTAGGAGGACAGGAAGATATTCTGAACTTAAAGCTTGCTAGTTGCTTAAGATTTTATAAATAAAACGTATAAAAGATTCTACGATTTTCCAGTGACATAATTTTAAATGTTTTAATGTTCGTTATACAAAGTTTACTTTTGCATCTTTCCTAACACTATTATACATAAAAACCAGTTAAGTGCGAGTCGGAGTCGCCCACGGAGACTTCCGTATCATGTAAAGCTCCATTCAGGATGTAAAGCTAATAGGAAGTGCACTGTAAACTCATAAAAAATTACAAACTTACGCTTGCCGCTATATTACTTTTATTTTAATGATTTTTTTCTACGACCCATAGATTTTCATTTTACGGATTCTTAACGTTTATTATATAAGTAATAGAGTGACAATGATAGATTACATGCGCACGTAAAAATGAACAATGACGGAATATTATCTGACCCAGCACTATCAGAAATATCAATCGTTTTTTTGTTTATCACGTTTTTTAGGGTATTATTTTTTTAACAGAATTAATATTTTTAATAGCATTGAAGGTGATATATAAAATATAATACGTTATATACGCATATAGACATACATACGTAGTGTGACTGTAATATCGACTAGTTGTGGGTTCGATCCCCACTCGTAGAGATAAAATATTTTCTTACATTTATATTTAATTTTTTCGCTCTGGTGTCGAGGCAAAGCGCGGCGTTGAGTTCCGCCACTCAACATGCAATGCCTCCAGAACTCAGCGGAAAGTGGGGAACGGTGTGTTTTAGCACTAGGCTTCCTCTGCCTACCCTGCCGTGTGCGGGATACAGCGTGAAGCTGATTTAAGTTAATTTAATTTTTAATTGATATTAATTAGTGTTATCTTATAATTTTGGTAGCATTTGAAAGCAATTTTATAAAAATTATTATAATAGGGAAAAGACATAATCAATGTGATGGTTATGATAACGTCCCAAAAATATGACTGATAATTGTAATTAATCATTTTGAATATACTAATAATATTTGATCGGTCGAGTATATAAATCTCCACATAAAACGTATCCAAATTAGTGGTGTACGTGTGTCTCCAAAATGCGTATATTTGTGCTATTAGCTCTTGCTCTGGCGGTTGCCACAGGTAAGCTAATTTACAGAATGATTTTATAAAGTAACATTTTGTAAGTTTATATATTAAAGTTTTTTTGATATATAATAATATCACCGGTTGTTTGTTTAAATTACTACTGAATGTTATTCATTAATGCTAATGTTTACCATTTATGATATCATTAGTATATGATAAATTATATCATAACTATAACTAGCTTCACGCTTCATCCCTAGCGGGGTAGTCAGAGAGAACGGAGCGCTAAACGCTACGGTCTCTACCTCTTTCGCCTCTTCCACTGTCATCAACCTCCTCATACATGCCCTCCGAAGGGTCCTCATGCGTTTTACATGACCTTCCTCCAGTATCTTTGATACGGTGTTTTCGAAGGTCAACCGAGGTCTCCGTCCACCTCTCTTCTCGCTCACTTTTCCATCATAAATCTTTTTTGCCATTTTTTTATCACTTATTCGTTGCTCATGCCCAAACCAGCTGAGCACAATGTCAATATAACATTACAATATTTTTAATAAATATATGAACTTTTCATTAATAATGATAACTAATAAGATATAAGAATTATCAGCCGTATTCGTGCATGACTAGAAATATTTTAGTAAAATCTATTTTTTTTCATTTTAATTGTTCAAATTTAAATAACTAGCTATTACAATACACCGCGGCGAGGAGTATATAAAAACATCAATAATACAATAAAATTATGTATCTCACATTATTATAAAATAAATAATATTTAACAAAGCAAATTACAGAACTAAGTCAAATGCATGTAGTATTTTTTATTGCTAGAATTCTGTAATTCAAGAGTATAATAATTAAAAGCTTTCTTAAGAAATGTTTAAACATCGCGGCGTTGAGTCCTGTCACTCAACACGCAGTGCCTCCAGAATTCGGCAGAAAGTGGGGAACGGAGTGTCTTAACACTAGGTTCCCTCTGCCTACCCTGCTGTGTGCGGGATACAGCGTGAAGCTGATTTCTTAAACATCAAAGTGGCGGGTTTGTTCCTTTTCATTCTCACCGTGACATCTTCGCTAGTACCTGCCATGCTATCATATGTTTATATTTTTAACTTACCGATTTCCAAATTTTTAGCCGCACCGTCAAAGCCTAGTAGAATTATTGGTGGATCAGAAACATCGATTGATAAATATCCATTTACGGCGGCTATGCTATTTTCATTTCTCGCTGATGAACCCTTCGTTGCAGCCTGCGGCGGAATAATTATTAACAACAGAGCTATACTATCAGCTGCCCATTGCTACTTGTAAGTGGAAATCAGAGATTATTAGATTTAGATATAGTTTTATTATAGACGTATTTCGCATATTTAATTATCTTCACTTCTTTCCTCTATAAGTCAACGTGTAAGGAAAGTAATGTTTTAAATTTGGCAACGAAGGAGGATGCTGTGTTTTAACAATAAACGTAGGCACGTTAACGTGTACGTGGTTACACGTAAAGGTACCTTCTCGGATATCTGACATAGAAAAATTTTGACAGTTTTTTATTATTTTGACTTTGAAATATAATTTATCTATTTAAAAAATCTATGTGTATTTATTTTTATTTCAGCCGCCTAATAACCTTGCAATTTCGTGCTCGTGTTGGTTCATCTTATCATCAAAGTGGCGGTGTCGTTCACGCGATCCGCAGAATTACTAATAACCGAGAATACGACTCTTTTACGTTGGATAGCGATGTTTCCGTCCTTCTAGTGTCTACTCCTTTTGTCTTTAATGACAATGTCAGCCCTGCAGCAATTGCCGGAACTAATTACGTATTTGGTGACAACCAGGCTTTATGGGCAATGGGATGGGGCCAAACAGTTGTAAGATTTCATTCGTTTTCATTTTATTGTATTAGATTGTATTGTATAAAATAAACAGTAAAAATATATACTTAAATATACTTCGCCGATTTCAGCCTGGTGGACCAAATTCACCAGTACTCCGTGACGTCCAGCTCTTGTCAGTAAACCAAGAAGAATGTATACGCCGTTACTCTGAATTAGGTCGTCGAATAACCGATAACATGTTCTGTGCTGGATGGCTTGATATTGGCGGCCGTGATCAGTGTCGAGGTGACTCTGGTGGAGCGGTAGTCCACAATAATGTTGTTGTTGGTATTACTTCCTGGGGAGAAGGTTGTGCACATGAACGGTATCCTGGTGTGAATGTTCGTGTTTCACGCTTCACCTCCTGGATTGTAAGCCAGGCTATGGCTTGAAATATATGTTTGTTATCGTTTTGATTTTTTGCTTTTTTGTCATCAAGTCATAAAATAAAGGGTTTTTATTATATTATTTATAGTATTACTTGCTCAATACGAAATACTTATACGAAAATACTTTTGCCCCGACCTATTATAATTTGTGGGTAGAATTTATTTTTTTAATTTCTAAATATATTCATTTAAAGCCATTATAAATATAAATCAATGAAGCTCTAGTCGCGTCTGATTTGTGAGGTAACTGTGCAAACTAGGACATTATATAACCCTCCCTTAGCAGTCGGGAAAAATAAGAACGTAAGCGCATTAAACAAATCATCTTTGCAAATTGTTTTCAACCTTCATAAATTTATTAGCAAAAATACTTTCAAAAACTTTGCTAAGTAACGTAATCTGCGATCTAAGATTATTTTTTACACGTTGCCGGTGGAACAGCATGTAGAATGTACACAGCATGTACAAACCCTAAGAATTGTATACATTATCTAGGTATTACAAAGTGTGACTGTAAAATCGACTGGTTGAGGGTTCGATCCCCACTTGAGGAAATAAAATATTTACTTACATTTATATTTTTGCATTTCTTCGCTCTGGTGTCGAGGCAAAGCGCGGCGTTGAAATCCGCCACTCAACACGCAATGCTTGAAGAACTTCACGGAGTGTCTCAACATTAGGTTCCCTCTGCCTACCCTGCTGTGTGCAGCATACAGCGTGAAACTCATTTGATTAATAATATTTAAAGTATTTCATAAATTGAGTATAAGTATTGTATAGAATACTTGAATAGTGCGCCGGTGTAGTAAATATACACATTGTTCAACGTATGTTTGAGGAATTCTGTTTCATTATTATCATAATCATTTAATAGTAGAATCAATGTAAAGTAAATACAAAATTAACCAACTTATATGTTTTCATTAGAAACAAAACAAGGATTTAGATTATTTCAATTGAATTTTGTAGTAAGTTCTTACTTCGTGCCATATTTTATAAGTGTAGGTCCACAGCGAACCCTATAAGTTTTGATTTCAAAATCCAGCTAAATCGATGTTGTGATGATCTTTTGTTTGCCCTTAGAAAGTTTTTTTTATTACCCTAAAATGTATAAAATTGTTGCTCTGAGTGTTAATAGATGTGTAAACCAGATTATTGTTCATAATTTTAATTGAAATATTATGAAATTTCAAATTTTAACACTAAAATTCAAGTCCCTATGATTGTCATTTATTTAAGATAAATGCAATATATATGTTTCCAATGACAGCCTAAATTTGGCGTCAATATTTACTGGCTGAAATTAAAAATGATGCTGAATAGAGTTACTTGAACTGTTTTCTGTTCAGAAATTTATAGAAAATTATATAACATTTCTGTTGGGATTTTAGTAGTATTTAAGGAGACAAATAATAGTATATTACTCTCGGTACACTTGTTACAAAGCGATTTTTTATTATTATTAGAATCAAGTATCGTAAAAGAACTCTGGTAAAGTGGATACAAAATAATGATTGAAATTAAATAATAAAGCAGACATGAATGAACATTTATGAGTTGCTTTGGATCCAGCTAGAATAGCGAGATACGCGAGTGTTAACTCCTGGGAAATTTTTGTCAGCACAGCCTTGACCCCATGAAGAGACACCGACGATAACATTGTTATGGAGAAGAGGGCCCCCAGAGTCTCCTTGGCATTGGTCGCGGCCACCAACGTCGAGCCAGCCAGAGCATAGCATGTTGTCTGTGATAGCGCCAACTCGGGCATATCGGCTTCTACATACAGCCTGATTCACAGTCCATATTTGCACATGGCGAAGTTGCTCAGATGTTGGTTGGAAATTCTGGAATATTAAATAAGAACAATGCCTATAACAGTTATCTACGCTATAATATATTATTATAAAGGCAACATTGATTTTCACCTTATGATTTATCTTTACGGTATATTTATAAAATTTATCTCATCTTGGACCAATAGGTGGTATGCAATATATAATTTTATACAAATACTTACACCAGCTGCCATTTGTCCCCATCCGATAGCCCACACAACTTGGTTATCCAGAAGAATATAGTTAGGTCCAGGAATAGATCCAGCACGAACATTATTGTTCATCGAAAAGGAAGAAGCAATACGAGCAATTGTAATGTCATGGTCGAAGTCCTGACGGGCATGATTATATTGAGGGTGTCTAATAATAGTGCTAATTGTGTGCACAACTCCGCCACTATGAGCATTTGTAGAGCCAACTCGACCACGCCATTGAACAGGTCGATCTTGAACGAATACATTTCCTACTCTAGAACTATAAATGTTATTCATAATATTACTTCTATATTTTACACACAATGCACAGATAAATATAGTTTATTAAAATAAAAAAGGGGCCAGTCGTGGCGCAGCGGCACGAAGAGTTACTGTAAAATCGACTGGTTGTGGGTTCGATCCCCACTCGAGGAGATGAAATGTTTACTTAAATGTATATTTCCATTTCTTCGCTCTGATGTCGAGGGGAAGCGCGGCGTTGAATTCTGCCACTCAACACGGAATGCTTCCAGAAGTCGGCAATGCTCTTATACCACAAACAAATACACACAAAGTAAGTCATTCCCAACACAAGTATCTTTGATTACTGGAAAGTCTCAACGACTCAACTTGTAAAAATTTGTATCAATAAAACTGTCTACTTACTAAAAGCAGTGAGCAGCGCTTAGAATACTTCTGCTGTTTATGATAGAACCACCACAGGACTGTCTAAAGTTTCCAGATCCAGATTGCGAAAACAACATAGACACGGCGAATGGATATTGGCCAATTGAAGTTACGGAGCCACCTACAATTCTTTGGGGATTTGACGGTGCGGCTAAAATTATATATAATTATATTTTAGATTAAAATAATGAATATAAGAGTTCTACTGGGTTCGACTGACTTCTTTAAATGTGAACAAAACTTCTCTATTGTAAAATTTCAATATTTGAAATTTAATATTATTCCAAAATATAATAACTACACAAAGCTAGCAACTATATAATTAAAATTGATGAAATAATAAAATATTAACTAATTCAATTAAAATAAAATTATTATATTTTTCGTAAAATTTTCTCCACTTACCAACTGCCACCGCCAGCCCAAAAGCTAGTTACTATTAGGATCGCTCGCATGTTAAGGCCTAGAATAGTAATAATACAGCTACATACTAGGTATAGTAGTATATATACTTTATATATATTGCTATTATCGAAATAAAGGAAAATACCATTGATAAATAATATTTATCAAAGTATATTTTTAATACCCCGCTAATGATTCTTTCTCTTTATCACGTACCTAATATGAATCATCAACACAATTGGCGCTTTCGGCTTTATTTAAATTTATAAAAAAATAATCAAAATTGTAAAATTACTTTGAAAAATTAGTAAACTCCAATTATTATAATATTATGATTGTAGTTTATATTTTTTTAACGTATAAGATAGAAAATAATCAAAATAACTTAACACAGCTAAAAAAAAATCCAATGTCTAGGATTTTTTTTATTTCACGATAATAAATTTGTGTCTGTGTGCGTCGTTCTCGACAAATGGCGTTTTTTTTTATAATTTTATTATTCAAATACATTTTGATTTCCTTATATATGAAATTGAAACAAAGAGTCAAATATTTTTTTAATATAACATATTTATTTAATCAAAGTATGAACCATTGGTTATATATGCACTTTTGCCATCTCATATATAGTTCATTGATTTCTTTACTTACTATCTTTGAAGACGATTTTCTTCTGTCTGTTCCATCGGAGTTCTCTTGCAAAAATTGTCAGAATTTCGAAAACAAAATATCTGTTAGAGCAAAGTCCAAATAGTACGGTGCGGATGTCTTAGCCATTGTTGTGCAGTGTCTGGTCTAGGGTTTAGCTAGGATGAAGCAGCAGTTGCGCAGAGCTAATGACCAACCTCAGTTGCTTAGCGGCTAGTTTTTCCACCATAATTTGCATTTCTTTGGTTGCTGATAATAGATGTCTGTTGTAATCGTCTGGCTAGATTTGAGAAAACTGTAATGAACGACACAGGCACTAGTCCAACAAACGCTTACAAGTTACTTTTTTGGGTCAATTTTTGCTTGTGGCACGATTTGCCAGGGTCCTGCCATTGCAATGAGCCCTTCCGATTAGCGTCGGGAATCCATTCTCAATACACACTTTAAAATACTTTATTATTAAGCAATTTAAGTAAAGTAACGCAGCAGTCGACACGCGTTTGTTGTCATCAGAACTAAAGTAGTAATTCAAAGTTCAGCTCAATCGGACACTGGAAACTGGGCCAAATAGACTTTGCAATAATCACTACACTACACACAAAAAAAATACTATTTCACATACACTAACACACAAAGTTAATATAATGTAACACGGCAAGTTAAATTAAAGCTTGTAATAGGTGTCTTTAAATATATCAATAATACTTGTATGACAATAATGTTTGAAGTCAATCCATATTTCAGATTATGCATATTAAATTCACACAAATTAGCTATTATCTTAGTTAACCGACTTATAAGAGACGGATTAAACTTTTTTATATAAAGCTATATATTCAAATGTTTACATAATCAACTGTTTTTATTTAAGATGTAATTGGTAATAGCTACTGTAACCGGCCCGGGCATATTATAACACGCATTTTAGTAAAGGATAGTTATAATATCTCATTAAAAATAAATGTGATCAGTACAACCTTAACTATTTAACTAATAACCTTCATATATTGTTGTTACAAAATTATATTTACACACGTACATATATGCACGCATCGTTCCTCAGCTACTGAAACAGAGTTTCCGTAATGGTACCGTCACTCTCGAAGATCGCAGCTTTATGGCAATTTTTTTTCTTGTGGTCCCCAGCTTCCATCGCTCGGCGGATAAAGGTGGCAATAGCGTCAACATTGTTCTCTGTATATCAGTTTACTGCTACGGCGGCGTGAGGGACATTTTCGTTAACAAAGATCCTCACACCAGTTCGTACTATGATGATATCTGCGTACGTTTATTCTTGCGCCACATGGCTTGTCATGGCGCGCGACCATTATTCTGTGTTGTACCCTTGGTCCATTAGGTGTCTGTTTCCCCTTTGTGTATGGACCAAGTATAGGCTCTTCGTGTTTCAGAATTTGCGGAGGATAAAGGAGTGAACCATAGGGTTTGAGGAGTAGATATTGTGTAAAGGTTCTGCTATGGCGTAGGCGAACTCAAAGTGGCTCAAAGACCACAGTACGAACCTTTGATGCTATTGTACCAAAGCAGCACAATAGACTGTGGTGGTGCCACGATTTCTCCTGCCTCATCGAAATTTCTCAATATATGAGTCGTTTTCCCACACCCGGACCCCAATCTGCTATTTCAAGTAGATACTTGACTTGTCATTTTACCCTCTTGCACCTGGCGACAACCACCACCGGCTTGCTCATTAGCGTTATAAATTTAAGAGGCTGCTCTCCACTTTTTTCGTTTAATGTGAGTAATGGGTAGTGATTCCCATTCTACTTTTGATTTCGCGCCCTGGTGGTAAAAGCTCTACGCTCCTTTTTTGGTCTTGAATAAAGTGTCAGCCTCCTATATCCGAAGTTCAAGTGGGAGCATTTTTAAAAGAACCAGTGCGGATGGCAGAGATACTCTTCCAAAAGCCTTGAAGATTTTTTAGACGAGGCCTTTTTAGAGTAAGTCAAACTTATTTCTTATTCTCAGTTTCTTTGCTGCCGAGAACAAAACTCGTCCACGCACTTGCAGCATATAGAACGACATAGTTCTCAAGATCACCGCTCAGAATCCAAGTCACCCCCATGGTACGGGCTACATTGACGTTTAGTTTCGAGTGCATGATGAGCCAACGGTTTAATTTCAGTCTCAAGACTGATCCCGGTGCCAGATATATAGAACCCCCCCCCCCCACCCCCAAATTTACATGAGGTCAGATTGTTGCACTTGAGCTTCTTAGTGATAATCACCGCGTTTATCTGTGTGCAGTGAACCTCAGTTTGTTTTCTACGTTTCTGCTAAAATTTGCAACTCACTGGTGATGACTTGAAAATATGAAACTTCGATCCTTAGACTCATCCCTTCGTGGTAGCCTTCTCACTGATTCTGTCCTCCAGGTAAGATGCCACTAAGGCGTATAAGATCCTTGGGTACTTTTTATGCACTATGTGCTTTCTAAAGGCTGGTTACTACGCGTTGTCAAAGTAGCCTTCAATGTTTAACGAAACAACCATCTTTTGCTCTGATTTTTTTTTATATAGCTTATCAGATCATAGAGTGCGTTCGCGGTTTTCTTTTGTGGCAAGAAACTATATTGGCTAGGTTAAAGGCTTCTCTATTGTCTTTCCTAGGATCAACAGTAGTCCTATGGGTCCGGAAGACTTAGGGTGGATGTAGCCTTTTTTGGCTGGTTTGTGGAGTATGCATACGTGGGCGATTTTACACTGTTTGGGAAAGTATGGCAACGATAAGCACTTGTTAGATAGTGCCAGAACTATATTTCTGTTACAGTTAATCACCGAGCTTTAAATGTCTGACGTTAAGTCCGGATACCTGGGGCTTTCTTCGGATTCTGGTTAGATAGAATCTTTTCCAGCTCTGCATCCGTAACCATTTTACGTAACGTAACATTTTGTAGAGCTAAAACACGCGATCACGAGTTTGATATAATAATTACGTCCACTGATAGATGAATGCCAACTCAATCTCAGTCAGCCCAAAATGTATGTTCCAAATATGACTGATCTTGTTTTTAATTTAATTAAAAACTCTCGTAAAGTTTAATAGCATTTAACTTAAAATTAAAATTAAAATACTTTTTAGAAAACGGTATATGATATTTGAACGTAGCGGGATTTGAACCCGCGCCTCTTGAAACCGTCCAATTTATATATTTTTATATATTTTCTAAAAAAAAAAATCTTTCCTAAGTATGAAATAACACTTTAAAAATAATAAAAATATTGTTTAAGATTAAATTTGATATTATCTTTTTATCTATTAATACTTATATCGGACCAAGACGCGACGGATAAAGAGTTTCTAAGAATGTTTAAAAAGATAAGATTTATATAATTCCTCACAAACCTTATTTATACACCCAATGTGTTAGTTAGTAGTTAATTACAATGAGCTATATTACTTATTTTACACCAAAAATTGTGTCATCGTAAATGACGAAAACATAGGTACAGAGAAATGTACACAATCTAAATTATTTGTTATTAAGTAGATATGTTACCGGTAAGTTGTATATTTTATACAATACCTCGGCAGTGTGTTAGAATATATAAAACGTGTAGGTAATGTATGAAATATTATTTATTGTATACGCCGGTACTTGGCAAGTTTAGCTAGCCATTTCTTCCGCCATTACGCACAGGAAATGACGTGTTTGTCCATATGGCGAAGAGAAAGGTTTGGATGACCAATGAACAAAGCCGACGACTACTCCGTGGTGCCAGACCTCAATTCTTAAAATTCTTAAAATCAAATTTAGTCAAAAAACTGTTAGGTGAGCTCTGTCTTCCATGGATGGCTGCATACTGTCCCATTTAGGCCCCTACGCTGTTCGTTCTGCAAATCATTGTGTTTGGAACTGATGCCGCGAGATGGCGCTGTTTGGCTGTGCGCATGCGCGGGCAAAATTGTAATTTACGGCCAGCTACCACTTGCATTTGAACGTCGGGCATCGCAAGCATACCGAATTTTATTTTCTTAATTTTTCTTGATTAAACGCCTATGTTAATTTATACAGTCCACTAATTTTAAACCACCAGTAACCCCAACACTGGTCCTTTCAAGTTTTAACAAGGTAAACTAAAGATTGAGATAAAATTTGGCCTATCTATTTCGCGGCGAGACATACCTAGGTGGCAAGAAGACAGTAAAACAGTGACAAAGTGAGTTCGTTCCAATTCCATACCTATATTATCCTATTGCACATTCTATCGACGACAGAGTACAAGTTTAATAAGCAGGTACGTACTTTTCTATACTTATCTACCTACCTAATCATTTGATTAAATTAAAAAAAAATTAAATTAGCTTCACGCTGTATCCCGCACACAGCAGGGTAGGCAGAGGGAACCTAGTGTTAAGACTAGGGGTCGCAATATCGGACCATTCAAGCAAAACCGGGATTTTCGATATTGACTTCAGAAAAATCCCGGGATCCCGGTTTTTTCGATATTTTCGGGATTTGACAAAATTAGTAATTTTTTTTAGCGAGAAGAATGCAAGAGAGATCTGAAAGGCTGTTGTGGGAGGCCCAAGGAGGCTTTAGACCTGGAAGAGGGTGTATGGACCAGATCTTTTCCCTCCGCATGATTACGGAAAAAAATTTAGCCGTTAACCAAAAATTTTCTGTGCTTTTGTGGACTTGGAAAAGGCGTTAGACAGAGTTGTAAGAGCGAAATTATGGGAGATACTACCCCGGTACAATGTGAGCGGACTCTTGCTGCACGCCGTAAAGTCTCTTTACAGAGATCACTCAGCCTGCGTGCGAGTAGGAGCTGGCATGTCGCCCTGGTTTGACGATCGGGTGTTAAACAAGGTTAAACAACTTTCGCGCGCAGGTTGTTCCCGCGCGCTACTCCAAGGAGGCCGTCGAGGGGGCCCACACACACTTGACTCCGCGACGTGGCTTTGCAAGCTCCCGCCGCCGCGTTTCGCGGAAGACTGTTATCCCCGTGTCTCGTGGCCAGTGGCGGTCGAAGAGGAACACCGTGAGGTTTTAGTGGGTATCCGGACGGCCTACATTTGCCAGTCCGCGAGTCCCACATAACCCGCTCGAGTCCCCACTCGGGCCGGTATCCGTAACAGGATTTCCTCTTTTATAAAAAAAAATGTCAGCTTGATTATTCAATTTGTATTTGGATAACTGTCTCCAAGGAGTGAAACAAAGTGATATATGAGTGGAAGTAGGTGACCTGAATGTAAATTGCCTGCTGTAGGCAGATGATGCAGTGCTTATTTCTTCATCAGAAGGCGAGTTGCAGGCATTGGTCACCACTCTGAATGAAGGGTGTGAATATAATGATCTAAGCCTCAACGCGAATAAGACAAAGGTTCTGATTTTTGAAAGAGATGAAGAAAGGACGGAATGCAAGATCAGTGTAAATGATAAGATATTAGAATAATTGAATGAAGTGGTATACTTGGGAAGTATGTACAGTAGAGATGGAGGATACGAAGTGGATGTGGAAAGGCGTATTGCTGCCGGTAACAAGGTTAATGGAGCCTTAACTGCATTGATTAGACGGCGAAACGTCAGCACAGCTGCGCGTTTGGCCGTACACAATGCAGTTTTGGTACCGAGACTGTTATACAGCAGCGAAACGTGGGTATTACAGAAGAAGATTGAAAAAAGATGAATGCTATGGAGATGCGATCTCTTCGTAGGATATGCGGAGTCAGCTTAGCTTATCGAATTCGCAATGAAGACGTACACAGGATGGTAGGTACTTGCGAGGATGTCATGGTGAGAATAAAGAAGAACTTGCTCAGCTGGTTTGGGCACGTCGAACGAATGGGTGATGAAAGAATGGCAAAAAAGATTTATGATGGAAAAGTGAGTGGTAAGAGAGGTAGGGGGAGACCTCGGTTGACTTTCGAAAACACGGTATCAAAGATACTGAGCATGAGGACCCCCCGGAGGGTATGTATGAAGAGGTTGATGACAGTGGACGGGGCGAAAGAGGTATGTAGAGACAGTAGCGTTTGGCGCTCCTTTCTCTCTGACTAATCCCCTAGGGATAAAGCTTGAAGCTAGTTTAAACTAAACTTAGTTTTTTTAGTAATTTTTCAAGCTTCTTTTAGAGTTAAATAAGGAGGGGAATTTTTAGGGAAATAGTAAATTTAATTATATTTCCTAAATAAAAGAATTTTTAATTATAATGAACAGCTTAATAATAAATCACTTTAGTAATAATATTTATCAAATATACTATAAAAAAATATATAATAATTTGCTGCAAAAAACATCTTATTTGTATAATATTTAACATATTTAAAACAAAAAAATATATTATTACATATATTATATTAATCAACATTAACGAAAGACAATAATGGCGGGCAAGAACAGCGTGCAACAAAGACGTGCGTTCGTTGGTCGCGCCGGTCAAACTCGGTTAATGTCGTAAAATTCCGGATTTTGAGGAAAATTCGTCGCTTACTTTCGCCGATGTATGTTATGTACCATTGTATATCTTAAAGAAGCCTGGATTTAATAGCAGGCACGTTTTAATTTGAATAACTAACTTTTTACTTTGTAAAAACCGAAAATATCGAAAATCCCGGTTTTTTGTAAAATTAAAACCGGGATTTTTAAGACCTATATTTGGTCCGATATCCCGGGATTTTTGAATCCCGGGATCCCGGATTGCGACCCCTAGTTAAGACACTCCGTTCCCCACTTTCTGCCGAATTCTGGAGGCATTGCGTGTTGAGTGGCAGAACTCAACGCCGCACTTAACCTCGACACCAGAGCGAAGAAATAGAAATATAAATTTAAGTAAATATTTCATCTCCTCGAGTGGGGATCGAACCCACAACCAGTCGGTTTTGCAGTCACACCTCGTGCCGCTGCGCCACGACTGGTCTCAATGCAACCGGACGCAATACTGACAATAATCATTTGATTATCGTCAGTATTGCGTCTGTTTCGGATAAAATCGTGAAGTGTCTGCCATAATCCTGTATAAATTACCTAAGATTATGTATTTATAAAATTATTTCATTTCAGTACGTGACCTATGTTATTTGTTCATAAAAACCGGTTAGGTCCAAAGGTCATTACTGCCGGCGGTGCATTCATTTAACGTTACGTTTTCTTATCTTATATGACCTAATTACGGATTCCATCTATATAGTCGTGCATTTGTTTTATTTTTTCTCAAATTATAAAAGAATCATATTAACATTATTAACTGACGTAGAAACGGCTCGACTTGTTTACTTTAGTTACTTCCATAGTATTATGTCCTATGGGATTTTACTTTGGGGTAATGCAGCCGGTATTCAACCAATATTTGTCCTGCAGAAGCGAGCTATTCGTGCAATTTATAACTTAACTTAGGTCCTAAAGACTCCTTAAGGCAAAAGTTCAAAGAAATTAATATATTGAGAGTTGCATCTCAATATATTTTATATAATATAATAAGGAATCAGGTTAGAAATTTAATAAATAAAAACAATACAACAAATGGTAAGGTAACAATTTGGTTTAAATGCAATTAAACCTGTACAAAACTTAAATTAAGGAACATTATTAAATTAAAGAACATAATCATCACATAACTTAATATAAATCAATTAACACAAAGTACCGTAGGAGTAAGTAGTTACCGCTCGTACATCCTGACATATTCCTCACATATGTCGGAAGTGATAAATAACAAGAGGGTAGTCGTATCGAACATATATCAGATGTGGACGGTAGTTGCAACTAATATTATTTACGGCCTTTAAATGATGAAAAGCATGGATGGAGCAGTGCCTGGGACTTGCGACCACAGGTGTAGGCTTCAGGGTACCCTTTCCGATATATCAACACTCGCCTTCACTGCCCCAGCCCAGTGCAATTACAAATAGGTGTTAACCACATTCATAATTACGATAATAATTGATTAACTAAATAATCAATTCAATTCTTTCAATAAAATTTATAATGCAAGAAAATATAAAATATTATATAATTCTAGACATAACCATTCAGAATTATTTTTTTATAAATTTAAATGAATTATCGGTAAGTTTGTTAACATGTCATCACTACACAGGCTGATTTTTAGATCAGTAGACAAATTGATAAAAGTGATAGAGGGTATTTATATTTTTCATTATAATATTTTATTAGGGGAAGGTTGCTATGGTTGGACTACATAATTTTAAGTTGTAATAGTAAATTTAATAAAAGCTATAGAATAAACCCATTGATTTATTTTTAATCCTTTCTTGATATAGATATTATAGTATATTTATTTCAATATAAAGATGAGCAGTTTTGGCAATATAATGATAAAACTATTTTTAAAACCGTTGCCTTCTTCGAACCACGGTTATTTTGAATGAACCACTCCCGATGTACTTAAAAACCTTTAAACTAACGGTCCTATCACGGAAACCTAATTAATATATAAAATTTTAATCAACTTTTTTACTCGTCTATTATTTAGTAGGTTATTAATTTACAAATAAAAAAGTATATAGGGTTAATATAACTTTTATAATTTTTAACATAATTTTATTTGAGACTAGCGGCCTGCCCGCGGCTTTGCCCGCTTAAATTAGATGATTATTCATTTAAGAAATAGAGATATTACAAACAGCATTAATTATTAATTTATTTATTTGGATAAGTATTCACTATATTCTTTGTAAAATAACTTATATTATTATTAGCTCCTGTACAGTTTTTAAATTAGTCACATATTTTAAGTAAATATATAATTGGTATACAGAATATACAAAGAAAGCACGTTTTTAGGCATTTTTATATAATCTATGAAATAATCAATATTTTCGGTCAAGTTTAAGTCGTACTCATGACCCGACAGTTTCGTACCAGTTTCAAGAATGGAGATACACCAAAAGAATAACTTATTAAAGTTGTCATTTTGTATCAAATTAAGTACAGATTAAAATTTGTACCTAATAGTTTTTTTCTGTGACACAAATACAAAAAGTTGTCAATTTTTGAAAAATAATTTTGTAATTTTCCTTTATACGTGCCGTAAGTTTTAACTTCTTAACAAATTTCGTAATTGTGTATCAACGGGATGAATAAACCCTCATAGTTTATCGTCATTTGATTGCGATGATTTAGAAGATAGATTTTTTTGTGCTCTAAGGAAATATAGACTTGAACATTGAGGTATCTAACCTTTAAGCGATCTTGTACAAAATACTCTTGACAGACAGACAAACTACAAAGTTATCTTAAAAGGATTTTGAGGTGTTTTTGTAGCCTAAAATACCCTTGGCACATACATACATGCAACATACAGGTGCAATAGTGCAATGTCGGTACGTGTCGCTTGTAAGTTATGAAATAATGCTGCGGGATATTTTTATTAACAGTGTCAGAGCATTTTTTCTTGAGAGTTTTTTTTTTAGTTTGCTCCCATAAGTTATTTTTTTATACGTTTTTTAAAAAAATATTAATAACATAAACGAACGAACGGACTGAAGAACCTATTCAAAACATTTCTTTGAATATTAAATCGTTTTTTATCACTGTGTTAAATAATTACGAATTAAGCTAGACTGTAACGAAGGTAATTTTCGCCATCTATTGGACTTACAATTGAATTGTAACCATTTGAACATTGTTAGAAAAATACTACTATGTTTTGTGTTAAATTTATTATAAGTATAGATTACACTTACACGACGAAATTAACGTTTAACAAATAATAACTCAACAATATGTTTTATGCGTTATCAACATTCATTATCATATGTAGTCAATAGATATCATTGCGTATGTTTCTTTTTTTGTTCAAATATAAATATCTTTAAAACTTTAAGTACATTACTCACATAGTTCATCTTCTCTATTCTGTGCTGTTTAACCCTTCCACTCCTCCTTACTTGAAGAAACAATTCATGTTTCTTCACCACACCCACTTACGTTCTCTACGCTCCGACAACAATCTATTGCTAGAAATTCCTCTACACTCTTCTTCCTATTTCACTAATTCCTTTACTATAAAAGCTGCCCGTCTATGGAATTCTTTACCTATAGATATCAGACGTGCCAAAAGTATACATATTTTTAAGAAA